>VXBX01001797.1:26749-88863 GCA_013400415.1 Scytalopus superciliaris
TAACGAGCCTCGCAATAATGAGCGGCGCGACTGTGAGCGGATGGAGCCCGAGCAGATGGGTGGGGGGTGCCCTGCCCTCACCCCACACTGCCCCTGAGCTGGGACAGAGCCCTGTCACCACCTCCAAGTTGTGCCACCACCGCCAAACGGAGCCACCAACGCAGCTTTGGCTCCGGCGGAACTCGGCTCTGACCCAGCCAGGGATCAGAAGGCAGGGNAGAGTAATTTGCTTTCTCCTGTGCACTGCTGGCTATGTCTCCCACTGTAACCCATGTCTGCAGCCACTCAAAGGCATTAGGGTTGAGGGGAGCCTGAATTAGATTATTCATTTTAATAAATGGAATTACACAACAAGACCAGATTAAAGTCAGCTGCTTTGAAAATGTTTGGTTTGATTTCATGTTAGCTGAGAGAACAAGCATCTGGCCCATCCCTCTCCCATCTCTCGACCCACACATCAAGGCTCCAGTGGAAAGCAATCCACCCTCTGCCCCAGCTGAGGCAAAGGTTAGATCATGCTGACAACCACCAGCTCCTTCAGAATAAAGGCAGCCCCACAAAAAAAGAAAGCATCAAGGAAAGCAGAGAATCCCAAGAAACAGAAGGGCAAGGACGCTAAGTGCAAAAGCCACAAAGCATTGACCCTTTGTTGCCCATGAACTGCACCACAACGAGGTTCTTCACAACTAAATGCCACCTGCCCATGCACACACCTGGCCCTAAGTTAAATGTGCATGTCACCTTTTCTATGGCCAAATTCCTACATACACACACAGAGGCAGGCATAGAAAATACACTGCCATTCAGCGCTCTGGAGGCCTGAAGGAACTACCCTGCTTTCCCACCCTAGACCTTGGTAATTCATGGCAAGAAATTATGCTAGAGCTTTTTTTTTTTTTCCTACATCAGTGCAGGAATGAGATGATACAGCAGTTGAGGGCAAGTGAAGACCACAAGTTCAGGCCTGCATGTAGAAGTTGCCATCATTTGCTGAGCCTACTAGGGTGAAAATCTTAGGGGTCAGTACAAGGCAAGTAGAAAAGGTCCCCCTGCTCCTTAGCATACTTACAGTCAGTGTAAAACAAACTCTGCTTCCTAGAGCAACTAACCAGGTTTACGAAGAAACATCAATACTATTTAATTTGATGTATTGGTCTTTTTAGATTTAGAATTTTTTTTTGAGAGGCTATCTGAGGAACAAAGCACAGGAATGACAACATCAAAACAGAGGGTGGTCTCTAACTGGACACTAATCACTGTCTTTTTCAGCAAATGGGCTAGGGAAGCCCTAAGTGCGTAATTAATGAGTAGTCTTCCCATGAGGAAAGATCTTTAACCCTCAGGAGCTTAGTGATCAGCATGCCCTGACACAGGAGCTCTATTGACTTGGCACACTGTCACCCCAGATGTTCAGCCACAGCGCTCTCAGTGTTTACACCAATGTGCACTGCAGTTATAGAATTAAAGAATCACAGAATTAGTTTGGCTGGGAAAGACCTCCAAAATCACTGAGACCAATCTTGTCAACGAGACCAGAGTACTGAGTGCCACGTCCAGTCATTCCTTGAACACCTTCAGTGATGGGGACTCCACCACCCCCCTGGGCAGCCCCTTCCAATGCCTGAAAACCTTTTCTGTGAAGAAACCTGAACCTTCCCTGACACAACCTGAGTCCCTGTGCTTAATCCCCAGGCAGCTGAAAACAGCGTGGCTCCTTAGTGAAATTACACAGATTACTTGCACTTGTGCCTCCGTGAACCGGTCCAAGCACAAGACAACCCTACTCTGCTTCTCTGTTCCTGCACACCAGCAAGTGTTGGAAGGATGGCACTCTCCTGCTTTTCCCTCAAATGACAGCTGTGGTTTCAAACACAAACCCACAAGGAATATTTCCATATTGTGTAGCGTGACAGTTGGATGTGCAAGGCAATATTTTGCCTCCTCACACCTTCTTGGCACACATTCCATACCCTTTTTGCTTGCTGCTTCTACAGTATGGGAGGCAGTAGGAAGCATGGTCAGTGCTCACAAAGGACACTGTGGTCCTCATCTTGTCCTCCACATCCCCCCAGGCATTGTGTCTTGCTGTCTCCAGGAGCAGAGGAGTGCAGAAAGCAGGGCAGACCTGATATGTTCTTACAGGAGAGGTGAAGAATTCCCATCTCCTCTTCAGCCCCACTCACAACACAGGCTCCTGCACCCTCTGTCCCATGTCAAGCTGTATCTCCCCTGCATTCATCTGGCAACCCCTTCCACCAGGTCCAGACAGTTGTCACCCAAAGGGCACAGACCCATGTTGACAGGCACCCACACTGCTCTTTGTCCTGCCTCTGACTTCCTGGAGATATGAAATACCTGGGAAAGGGGAGAAAATGGGGAAAACTCCAGGCATGCCAGCTGGCTCCAGATGATTGGGAGGAGGAGGAGGTGGGGGAGAACCACTGATGGCACTCACAGGAACACAGTTGGCGCAGAGGAGCTGCATGTACGATTTGAAGGCTTCCTAGAAGGCTTTAATGAGCCAAGAAGCGCAGTCAGAGCACTTGCTCCTCTTACTTTTAAATCAGTGTTTACAAAGTCCTGGGGAAACTAAACTATTTATGTCTATCCCCCTTTGGAGTCTGTTTAAAGAAATAAGTTAAACATACCTTGGTGTATAAGTACATATTATTTAAGCAAGCACACAGGTTGACTCATATGTTTGTTTTTCAACGGCATTATTGGACAATGCTGACAGTGCCAAGGTCAGGCTGGGAGAGGAAAGAAGCAGCAGTGAAGATCCCTTCAGAGGAGAGGAATGCTGCTGCTGCTGCTCCTTGCCCATTGCAGCAGTCCCCCTTCCTGGTGGGAATGACACAGAGAGCTGGGTCCCCGCTGCCCAGGAGCAGGGGTGGATGAACCTATGGCTCCTGCACTACTGCTCTTCACCCAAAGAGTGGTACTGCACAGACCGCTGCACATCACGAATGATCTTCCCCAGAGAGTGACCTCAGCCAGGCTAGCCATCATCTGCTGCTACAGTGAAAAAATCCATGTAATCCCCTAAAAAACCTCCACTTTGCCATTATCAAGTGAAAACAGTCAACTGCAGTAACAGGGGACAGAGAAAGTAGTTGTCCTTAAGAAACACAGGGCAATATTCCCATTAAAAGAAAAGTATTTTATTTTTAAGAAGAAATTAAGTCATAATGACATCACACACAGCAAAGCACAGTCCAAGCCAACTGCCACCACCGTCTGGGAGCTTAAACCTGGCAAAGCAGGACCTGACTCCTTCCTTGCCTCCCTGAAGCAGCAGAAACTTGCAGCTGTGTAATGGTTTAATTACTCACCCTCCTATCAAGTTTCCAAGGGTGAAGTTTGTTTTGGAGCAAGGAAAGATGCCTTGGGGGTTAGAGGAAGTGACACCAGTTTCTCACTCAGACACAGCTCTGTCTCTACTGGCATCAGATCTACAAACTGGCTCCACTCCCAGCATCTGAACCAAAGCACATGAGCTGGACTCCTGCAAACTTCTCTCATCTTTGGAGTAAGTCTGAGCAAGGTTCAGTAGCAACAAAATGCTTGACCCCAGCGAGCCTGGAACTGATACAGAGCTTGGAGAGCTTGGATACAGCCAGAAGGCTTTGCACTATGGACCCTGGGACACAACTGAGGCACAGAGCTGCCTGAACCCCCATAGCTCTAGCCCTGGAAAACACCTTCCTTCATCACAGAATCATAAAATTGTTAAGGTTGGAAAAGACCTCTAAGAGCACCGAGTCCCACCACTCCCCCAGCACTGACAAGCCCATCACTAACTATGTCCCCAGGTGCCGCATCTACGGGTTTATTGGACACTTCCAGGGACAGCCATTCATCCTCACTAAAGCAAAGTTTCCTACCGCTGCAGAGCCCCACCAGCCTCTCCGTGTGGTGACTTTCCCTGTGACCCCGGGCTCCTGCCCTCTCTCCCAGCCACAGTCATGTTTCTCGCCCTCCCGCGGGTCGGTACCGACCATCCCGGCACTTCGCAAGTCCCGCAGCCCAGCGGCGCCGGCGGTGGCAGATGCTGCCCGCTCACACCGCACAGAACCGCTCCACCTGCACCTGTCCGTACATCACACCCGCACCAACCTTGCCCCCGACTGCCTCCAAAGGCACCCACAGCCCCCGGCCCCGCCGCACACCCGCATCCCCGCGATGCCGGGCGCTACACCCGCATCCCCGGGATGCCGGGCGCTACACCCGCACGGGCGTACACGGGGCGAAAGACGGCGGAGCTCGGCCGAGTTTGCCACCGATCTCACCGTATCCCCCGCTTTGCCCCTTCTCATCATCGCCTCCTCCTTACCATGTCCGGGCCAGAGCCCCGCGGCGCCCGGCGCGGTTCCCCCGGCGCGGCTCCGCATCGCGGCGGGGCGGGACGGGACGGGGCNAGCGGGCTTCGTCCCTCCCGGCGGCCGAATCTGTTCGCAGCCTCTCCACTCCGGTCCGTATCCCCCGGGTTCATGAGAGCGCTGTGGGTAGGGCACCTCTCCCTTCACCCCGGCAGATACCGATGGTTTGCTCTCCCGCTCTCGGAGCAACTTCGGGGATCTGTGGGTTTGCTGGTTTGCTTGTGTGCAGAAGGGAAGAGGAACAAGCCCATCTTATTACCAACTTGTTTGACAGGACCCATTTTTTAAAGGCCTGAGGGGGGTTTTGGTGAAGTGTATTTCTCAAAAAACATTGGCAATATTTCCAAGCATACTGCAAATGCTTTTTCACTTGCAGTGTCAGCCCTGCCCTTTTGACATTATTAGAGCTTTGGCAGCTGAAATCTGGTCCTGAGACCCTTAAACCTCAGTCTTGGCAGAGGAGGACAGCACAACCAGCCCATCATCTGATTTTTTTTAATACCCTTTGAAATATCAGACTGAGCATAAACGCAGGATCTGAGCAGCTCCATCTCCAGGTATGCTCTCCTTTCACTTGTAGAGCTGCATTTGGGGCTTGGGGGTTTCAAACTACAGTGCCTTTGTGCAGTTTCTCCTCTGGAAAGTGGCTGTCACCATCTCAAGTAAACATGAGGCTTGGTACTCACAGCTGCAGGGAGTGTTTCTGACCAGCCTGCTTTTGGAGATACAGTGATATTTTTTCCAATACCCAGCACTCAGTGTCGGCTCACTGGTTTCCCTGTATCACCAGTTCCTCCAGGCCTGTGTTAGACTTGGGTCCTCCCTCCCTCTCTGTAACTATTTGGGTTCCATGCTGTGCCCAACAGCCCCTGCCGGGATGGGTGACTCCCAAACTGAAATCCAACTCACAGGGCAAAGCTGTTTGGCTTGGCCTCTCCATCCTGATGCAGCTTCTGCCTGCAAATGCGAGCAGATCTGACTCTGAGAGGGTGAGTTTACTGAGTGAGTTCCGTGGATTCAGGCAGGTTGCTGCACTCACGCAATGCCTCTGGGGCTTTGGGGCTCACTCTGAGGGATGTCACTGCGAGATCTTCAGGCTGGGATTTCTCAGAGCGGAACTGCACTCTAACAGGGTGATCCAGAGTACACACAAGTTCAGAGAAAGTAATTTGGTTTGGAGCTATTTGTTCCATGCCTTTTAACCACAGCTGAGGCCCTTGCACCTGGAAAAGGGACATCTCCAACAGATGCAGAAGAAACCGGAGCATCTACAGACTTGCAATATATGTTTGCTGACAAAATAAATCCAGTTTTAAAAAAAATAAAGTATATTAAAGACATTATCATTTTGCTTGATAGGACCCATTTTGGGGTGGGGTAAAATTTTTCAGAGGATTTATCAAAAAATTGGCAGTATTTACAGCCATTGTAGGCAAACACACACTCCCAGGCTGCCAGGCCTCACGTTTGTTCATGTGCTTGTCCATCACTATAGTAACTGAAAGACAGAGAAAGAATAACATTAAGAAAAGTATAATATATTAAATCCGTGAAGAAACACCTTGGAATAGTTTGGATTTTCTCAGACCTGCACAACCAAGGACAAAGGGGATGAAGCTGGTCTGGGTGGAGCCAAGACAGGTAACTTTAAAAGTGGCAGTTAAAGTTCCTGAAACAATTTGGTTTGCCTTAATTTTCCCCTCCATATTACTAATGTGACCTTTCTGAGCATTATTAATACCTACTAATAATAGATACTACTAGTATCTCTGTTAATTCGTATACCCTTTAGCTTTAATGTTGAATTTATATAAATGTGGCTTGATGTTTCGTCATGGAGCAAGCAGTTGTAGCTCTTCCTGACAACATTTGAGTCCTCAGAGCAGCCTTCACAGGTGTTCTCAGCCAGAATCTCCAGCAGCAGCTACTAATGAGCCTGATGGCACAAAAGGGAAAACATGAGTGTGTGGAGCCCTAAGCTGAGCACACGCTGCAGTTTGCAAGAGCAGGTGAAGCCAAACATGCTTTTCTGTCAGGTGTTTAAATGCTTCATTGGATTGAGGACCAGCTGCACTGTGGGTCAGGATTAAAGCTGCTCACCTGCATCCATCAAGCTGGAGAGTGATGGACAAGAGAACTGAGCAACCCCTTCCTGCTGGCACTGCAGTGACCTCCTGCCCCAGCCTTGCTGTGCTCACAGCAGTCTTGCAGAAATGCACTTTGAAGCCTGAATGCCAGGAGGCAGATTCCAAACTTGCAGTTGGAGGAGGGTCTTGACATCTTAGGTCTTTCCCTCCCCAGCCCCAGGGCTGTAGCTGGCAGGGGTCTGGCCATTGTCCTGCTGGAAGATGGGGCAGTGATCCCAGCCTGCACCCACCCACTGCACCAGCACCAGGTCCCACCCACTTCGTCCCCTCCTGACCCTTTGGGGTGTCTGTATTGCCAGTATTTGGGGAGAGTAATATTCTATACCACAAGTACCAGATGTAAACAGAGCCATCTCTCCATGCAGGCAAAACCTAGAATAGCGGAGTGTTTTGCCATCTGCAGCGTGGTCTGGATGGATGGAGATCCAAGGGAGAAGGTGGAACAGAAGGGAGCCCCTTGCATAAAGATCCTCAAGACTGGGCAAGTGGCTGAGCACAGCGAGGTTGCCTGGCACTGCACCTTTGCAGTCCTGGCCTCAGGATCAGGCACGCTCTTTGATTTAACGGGTGCAACCCATGAAGTAGGAAAGGGATTTTGAAGCAAGGAGGAGGCAGAGTCCAAGGCCCTTCCACTGCTGGGTGTTCTGAACCTGAGAACAGGTCATGCTGAACCCCAATGCTGTCATCACTTTTGGTCATGTTCCATCCCCACTCCCTTTCATGCAGATTCCCCTCCAGGATTATCAAAGGTTTATTCAACCTGAAAGGGATGCCTGAAAAAATGTAATTAAATTTTTAAAAAGGAAAATTGAAAAGGATTAGAGAGGGAGATAAAGCAGTGGGTTTTTTCTTCTCTTTTCCCTTTTTTTCCCATCTTCCTCCCTTTTTCCCCATCTCTAACAATGATAAATCCAAAGATCTAGTGGAGAAAAAAGGTGGCTGAGTGATTCATCGGGACTGAATCACAGTCACTCTGCAGTGGAATTCGCTGCCTTCACTTCTGCGGGTGTAACTCCACTGCTGCTTTAGATCACTGGCTGGGCTTTCAGACATAGAGAGGGAGATAAAACCAACTTAACAGAGAAGCTTTTTGGTGTGCACGGTGTGTTCCCTTTGAACACGGCATGGTCTCCTTTGCCCAGCTGCGTGGGATGGGTTTTATTAAGAAGAGAGCTTGAATAAATTAAGTTTCTTAGGGTTATACCTGCCGTTAGATCATGCAGCCCTCCCACTCGGCTGGGAAAGAACTTCTTTCTTTCTATTCCATTTCAAATGCGAGCTCACCTGCTCTCATGCAGAGGTTGACCCTGAAACAGGCACTCTGCCTGGGCCATGGGACCTATTGGTACCCAGAGCTAAGCTGAAAAGTCTGGATGCTGCACTGAACACCTGGGATATCCCAGTCTATTTTGTGAGGGGAAATCGTTGTGAAGAGATGAGACAGGAGGAAAATTCTGGTCTGCACCTGATTTACAGCATCAGCCAAGTTGATACTTGTCCTTACATAGAATTATGTCTCTGTTGTCACCAGCTCCTTTCTCACATTATTAGGTCAAGGCAGGGCTCTGGATGCCACAGCATTGCCATGAATCCAGGCTCCTGGACTCCTGGTGAAAGTGCTCAGCTGGGCAAAGGTGGGAAGCTGGTCAAATCTGAAGCAATTAAGAATAGGGTCATACTGGAGATAGCTAAACAGAGAGGCCTTTAAATAATCAAATTCTGACATCTATGGTATGGAGTATCACTGTTTGCAGAGCACTTTGATCTATTCACCATATGTTATTTATAACATTACCTGGATACACAAATTTAAAATCCAGTTTAAGGCAGGTCTGACTTTTAGCTTTGAAGAAGAAAATTTGCATTAATTTTTAACAGTGTTCATAACACTGACATAGTTCAGATTTCATGTGAGGGTCACAAAACTATTTTGCAGGCATTGAAACACCCTTTCAGAGTGACACTTTGAGATATTTATTATCTTGGGACCAGAGATGAAACCAAAGCAAGAGGCAACCCTGTCAGCACAGCTGGAGAGTTAGAGCTGGAGGCAAATTACACATTTACAGTTGGTGAGCAGGAAACTACTAAACAATCTATCAGAAATTTAAGGATGAGACTCCTCCTGGGAGAGGCCATTTCAATCTTCTCTCCATAGGCCACAAAATTGTGACAGAACGGCATCATTTTCTTTTAACTATCCTTTTTTTTTTTTTTTTTTAAGCCCTATTTCTAATGAAAATTTCCCACTTGCTTCTTTTCTTCTGCAAAGAAGCTTTGGAAGAAAAGGGCCTGCCTAAGAGATAGAAATCCACCTCCTGCCTCCTGCCATGCCCCCAGTGCTGAGAGGGGCCAGCAGGGGTTTGTCCTTCAGCACTGCAGGAGACGTTGGCTGCTGCTGCCAGGGGGCTGGGACCACACCACTGAAACCAGAGAGAAGATTCCAGCATAGTCTGGCAAAAGAGAGGGAAAGCCTCGGTGCAGGGGAGCTGCAGGCTGAGGGCTGGGGACATCAGTGTCACCTCTCCCACAGGCAGCAAGGAGCACACTGGACACAAGGACAGCCTGGCTTTGGAACCCTTCTTCCTATCAGTGTCCCTTGCCAAGAGGGAGGGCAACAGGCCCCTTGCTTTCCTTACCCCTGACAGAGCACATGGATGAATTGCTGGGATACAGAGCCCTTGCTGGGCTCCCTCATTTATATGCATATGAGCCTGTATGTAATTCCATGAGTTCTGCATCTCCGCGTGAATAAGGATAAATATATGCAACTCTGAATAAGAAAGCTGAGTGAATCATTCATCATGGATTATTGATAGGATTAATTTTACCTCTTTTTCTGCTCTCAGGATGCCCATGAGCCCCCCTGAATTTATTTTCCCCTTTTATGAAATATTTTTGAAGACAAAGTAGATTAAAGCCAAGTAATTTTTCTCCTCTTTGCTTGGCTGAATGAGGTGTTTGCAATCAGGTTAACCCCTTGCAAACTCTCCCAGAAAGTGAGAGCCTTCTCTTCTGGCATCTGAGCTCAGGAGATTTGTTCACACATATAAAGTGAGTGTTGGCCTCCTCTGGCAGCCAGCAGGTACAGAATGGGTCAGGTTGGAGAAGGGACCATAGTGGGTCACTGATCCCATCTCCCTGCTAAAGCAGGGTCATCCCAGATCACACAGCACAGGGTTATTTCCAGATGGTTCTGGAATATCCCCAGCGAGGGAGAATCCACACCCTCTCTGTTCCACTGCTCAGTCCCTGCACAGTAAAGAAGTTCTTCGTCATGCTCAGGTGGAATCTCCTGTGCATGAATTTCTGCCTGTTGCCTCTTGTCCTATTGCTGAGCATCCCCGAGCAGAGCCTGGCCCATCCCCTGACCCCTCCCTGCAGACACAGACATTGTTCAGGCCACTTTCAATGTCTCTTCTCAAGGCCAAACAGCCCCAGCTCCCTCAGCCTTTTCTTGTCAGGGTGATGCTCCAGTCTCTTCACCATCTCCACAGCATCTGCTGGACCCGCTCCAGGAGCTCCATGTCTCTCTTGTACTGAGGAGCCCAGAACTGCACATAGATCTACCGTCAGCTGCTCCTAGCAGAGGAAGGACAGCATCCTCCTGCACAGAGATCCCCACGTTCCCATGAACTGAAAAGCCAGCAGTGCAAATGCCATCGAGCATCACAGGCGAAGTGCTGCAGCCCCTGGGAATCAAGCACTCAAACCCACTGGATTCATGTCTGCAGACAGGACATCCCCACTCCTGCCTGCAGGATGCGTGTCCCATCATTTGGTGTGACGAGCACCTCCTGTGATGTCCGAGTGAGGCTTTTCCTCGGCCATCCGGCACCACCCCGGATGATTTTCCACAAACAGGCCAACCCCTGTTCCTTGCAGACGGCTGCAAACCACGCTGGGGACCAAGGCAGCTGTTTCCATGGCAGCACGTAGATGATTCCGCTTGCGAGCAGCACTACTACTAAAATACAAACCAAAATAAACCTGGAGGGTGACTTCTTCCTTCCCGCTCCTTGGCCTTTGGGGAGCCTTCACCCTTGGCCCCATGCTGGAAAGCACGGGCTGACACTGTGGCTTTACCAGGGAGTTTGCTGGGGCTGCTGCAGCTGTGTGAGCAGTGGCAGTGGTGTCTGGGGCACTGCACAGCCTCAGCCACGCAGCCAGGTCAGCTCAGGTCAGCACGAGACAGGAGCCTGCTGGAGCCAAGGCCATTTAGCAAGCGGAGGCTGGTCCCTGTGGAGAGGGTGGGACTCTGGAATGCCCTTGGCTACTCAGGAAGGAAAACTGAGGCCCTCCTTGGAGATGCAAAACTGATTTCCTAAGTCCTTTACCTGCTTAGTGGAGCAACTTTATTTCTGATTATTAGTTCTCCATCAAAAATCTTCAAATACAAAAGGAAAACTAAGGAGATTCTGTATTCAGAGCTGTTCACAGAGATGAGAACAGACTGGAGCCTGCAGGTGATTTTTAAACCCTTTCTGGTAATCTCATGCTCAGTCAGCACACAGGACAACAAATCCTCTGCCCTAGGGCAGTAAGTGCCTGAGTCCCTGGCAGGTTCCTGTGCTCCAGCACCCCGTGTTTGAGCTGGCACTTCCCAAAATGGTGCTTTCAAACATTCCTTTTATGTTTGCAGGATGACACTCAGTGATCTACAGCAGCTCAGCAGAACAAAAGTTAAGCTAGAGCTGCCCATCTCAGAGCTGTGATACCCCCGTGTTTGGGCTGGGCTTTGACAAGACAGACATGTGGCTTGTCCTTCTCTATGGCTGGAACTGAAAGGCACAGCTGGGATTTGCAGAACTATCCTGGGGTCCTAATAAATGCAGAAGACAACTAAGTGTTCTTCTTTCCAAGAAACAAACACCAGAAATTCCTCATCCAAATTTAATTCACCTGTTGTGCCACATTAAACCTTCAGCCACTTTCACATCTCCTTTCTACAGTTTCCACACTGGCTTTGGCAAAATGCATTGCAACACGTGCAACGCCTTGAAGGGAAATTCATTCTACAGCTTCCCAAACTCAGCAGATTTTTATAGCTAAGCAAAGGGCACAGAAGGGCAGGCTGGGCACGGGGGTGGCAGGGTTCAGCAAGAGGAAATCACCTTTTCCCAGCAGCAGCTGGTGGACTTCCTTTTCGAGGCCACACACAGTTATTTGCATGAACATAGCTTCAAGGGAATTAAAAAAAAAAAAAGAGAGATAAAACCAGGAGAAAGAATTGGCTGGCTGTGGTCTGGCCACAGTAGCCTGAGGCATCCCAGCAGGAGTCAGCCCAGTTATTGTAGTGCATGGGGAATAAAAGTGGTCTCTCTAATCCCATATTTTATCTCTATAGTGGTTACAAGTGGATACCTAAGGGAAAGGTTAAGAGGGGGTTGAGCATTTAGGGTCAGGCAAGCATAGGCATCCCTGGGACACCCTCCAAGCCTCCAGTGATGTGCAGTTAAATCCCTCAGCCAGAGAGGACACTGCTGCCTCAATTCATTGTTCTTCCATTACTTGCTCCCACTGTATTATGAACACAGTTTTGGCATCTGGGAGCAAGGGGTCCCACATTAATTCTCATGTCATGTGCCCTTTTGCATATCTGGAGCTTGCCACAGGCCTGTTTCAGTGGGTGCATTCTGCTCCTTGATGGAAAGAAGCAGGAATGGTCCTTCCCTGCTTGCACACACACAGCAGAGGCACTAATGCTCCTGTTTTCATCTGCACTGAATGTGGGGAGCTTGACAGCTCTAAGAGCCTATAAACAGGTGTATGTCTTAGTTGGAGAGGCAGGAGCTGCTTATGCAGGCAGTTAAAAAGCAGCATTAGCAGCAGGGCTGCCTACACGCTCCAAGGAAGCATCACCAACCCCTCCAGTGTAACATTTTCTTTTCAAATATTAATTTCTCCCAATTTCACATGAAGGTGTGAGCTGTGTGTCTCGGTCCTCTGCAATGCACTGAGAGGAGCAGGTCTCCTTTCCATTAGTTTTTACCTGCTTGGCGTCCTCTGCTGCACCTACTGCTGCAGGGACCTTCCCACCTGCTGGGCTCTTCCCTCTGCCCTGCCTGACCTGACTCTTCCCCATGGAGATGTTCCCTTCCCATGCATGGAGCATGAGCAGGAATGACCCCATTGCTTTCAAGGCATGGTGGTCTGAACAGGTGTGGGTGAAAGGAAGGGTGGAATGAGGTGAGTACAGGACCTGAGTAAACATGTCCAGTGTCTCTGTACATCTCATGTGAATGTCACCAGCCCCCGGCCCCTGACTGACCTAAGCCATGGCTGCTCATCTCCAAGTCTGAAGTCCTCCCTCTTCCCAAAGGAAGAGAACTTCATGGGGAGAAATTCAGCAGTGGCATCAGCTCCCCTGGCTCTGTGTCAGGACGGCAGAGGGCACACAGAAAAGTGGCACCAAAGCGAGTCCCAGGCTGTGTCCCCCTCCAGCCGGTCTCTGAGGTCAGGGAGCTGGAACCGCAGTGGTGGCACCCATGGGGACAGCTGAGCGTGGCACAGACCAGGCTCTTCCGATGCCCTCTGCCCTGCAGGGGCAGATCTGCCAATGCACAGTGTCACTCAGGCCATGAACAGTCACATCATCCCGGGAACCACAGAGTCTCCCAAAACCTGTGCCCAGCCTCCAGCAGCGGCTCCCGGGCAGGGGCCAGGGCAGGCTGAGAGCTCCGATCCGTGTGAAACAACGATGCCATCCAGTGGCTGGTGAGCCCGCGCTCCCCTTGGCACATCCACACAACCTCTACCTGCCCTGGGGCTTAGAAGAGAGGGGAAGCATTTGTTGGAAGTTCAAAGATCCAACTAAATGTTCTTTCCTTTAAAAATAATAAATTAAGGCAACGCAGAGAAGTGATGAATAGATTCCTTGGCAAGGATGGTCTGAAATAGAAACAACTTTGAGCTGTCAGCATTCAACACTGTTATTTCTCCTTTGCTTTAGTGAACTTTAGTATCTGTTATCCATTGCCTGCCTTGTGAGTCTCAGCTGCTGTCTGGTTTGGCAGATATTTTACAATACATTTAATCTTGTCTCCACTTGATATAGAAGCCACAGTTATACCTGCTGAAACACATTTCCCAGTTGCTAAAGAAAGAAAGAAAACAAAAGAAATATTTTCTTCTTGTTCGACTCTTTTTTTTTTCTTTTCAGCCTTCAGACTTTAAAAAGCACCTTTCCTATACCTTTTTTTCCCCCCCATAACTATGTGGGCTATATACTTTTTCTTTTTTAGAAGATGCAACAGCTCTCTCCATGAACTTCAGTGATTCCCAGGAGCCAGGGCTCTTCAGGTACCCACCAAGGATCTCTAAAACTGTGAAGCATGACAAAACTGCAGGATTTTGCCACAAATGCCAAGGGCAGCAGATGTTCCTGGGCAGTGACTGGGAGCAACAGGATTTGTGGCACAAGAGCCTTGGCTGAGCAGCACAGGGCCCATGGCCTGCAGTGAAAAGGAGGGACTTTGATCTGCCTCCTCTCCCTGATGGACTCTTTCTGAATAAAAGGCAGAAAATGATCAGACACAAAGTGGAGTAAATTGTCTCCATCCAGAAAAGGATGAAAAAAGAGCAAATAGCAGAGCTGGTTCAATAGCAAAACAGCAACTGCAGAAAGATTTTCAGACACTGGGCTGACTCCACTATTTGTAGGAGATCACAAAGACCAGCAGCTACTTGTGAGGATCCTGGATGCTGCAAGAATTTTGCCCAGAGTAATTTTCCTCTTCAGATAATTTCATCCCTGTCCTGTCTCTTTTTCCTTCCCTCCATGAAAGCTGACAGCTTCTCCCTTTGGAGTGGTGTTATTCCCTATGGGAACCAGGCTGTGATGTGACTGTTCCCAGCGGAGCAGAGTGGATGGTGGGGTGTTGGTACAGCTTTCCCTTTCAGGGATGTACAAGGACACCTTCTCCCTACCTGCAGCCAGTCTGGGCTGTGCAATGAGCCTGGCAAGCTCCTGGGCAGTTGGGGGAGAAGGGGGGGGCCAGCAGGATCCCTGGATTGTGCTGAATTCCCCAGGAGTTTTTCACCCACACCCGGACCAGGTTAGCCCAGTGCACTGCCTGCTGATTCCTCCATCACCAGCCTATCTCCAGCAATGCACTAATGCTGGCCCTAACCTTTATTTTTACCGCAGAAAATCCAATGCCATCACCTGCAGATTGCTGTTTTCTCCTTCCAGCTAGGGAAAGTGTACATGGGTAGATAAGCACATGCTGACAGCACAGTAACTGCTTTACTGCAATTAGAGAGCTGCAGAAACAACTTCTTGCCATTATACAGGGTGTGTGTTTTCAGGAACAGGCACTGGGAGCAAGGAGAACAGCCCTCCTTGCAGTAATCAGTGTCTCCAACACTTTCTAGAAGGGGAAGCAATCAGCACCAGCCACAACCTTTGCTCCTTAAACTTCCCCAGAGGGAACATTTTAAAGCATCAAAAGGATTTAAACCTGTCCAGCTGCTGCTGAGGCATAATTAACAGTTGCACAGTCAGCTCCAACTGCAGCTGACAAAGCCTTAGCAGCAATGCTCTGTTTATCACACTCCTGGAGTATTTATAGATCCACAGCGAGGCAGGGGGCAGAGAGAGAAGGAGAATAACAGGTGAGCTGCTTACTAGGGGGGATAACATTTGCTTTCAGCAGCATGGCATTTCCTTGGCCCCTGGTGAAGCTTTTGGAGGGACAGGCATGTGGGATGCCTGGAGTGCAGCCTGTTCCCAGTGGGACACAGAGGTATGTCCTCAGGTGGGAGATGGGGGGGGGGGCAGTCCCCAGCTGAGATGCTGAGGCCCTTTGGCAAACAGGGGGACTTGGGCTGTTGCAATGGGGTTCTGGGGCACACAAGTGCTCTGTGTCCTCACCAGGAGCCCTTTCATAACCAGGAATTGGCCCTTCCTGCTCACATCTGCCTCCACCAGGAGCTGCAGGTGATGAGAGACCAGCCTGATCTTCCATGACACTGGCTGTAAACTGACCTTAGACCGTGTCATTTGTCCCTCATCATCTCTCCTCTCTGTCGTTTTCAACCCTGGGCCTCTTCACAGAAACTGATATAAAAATAGCAATTATCCTTGAGGTCCCTTGGCAATCTGTGGGGAATAGAGGCATGCTGGATCCCCGGGATATTTGAATTGTGGGCTGGAAGGCAACGCTTGAGCCAGCATGATGGGAGATCTGGGCAAGCAGACAGGGCAAGGACTGCCAGCAAGATCCTAGCTGCTGGAAAGGAGAGGGAAGGAGGTTGTCAGCTCAGCTCTTCTTTCCAAGGGAAGGCATCCCATAAAAGCTGCTGTGTATCAGTTTGGCATTTTCACAGCTCTCCCAGCCCTGGGCAGGAACTGCTCACATAAATAGCCGTGTCCCATTGCAGGAGGCTGCAGGACCTGCTGCTCCTACTGTAATCTCATCTGCTCTGAATTGCACCAGGCTGTGCCCAGGAATTATCAGTGCTGATTTTATTTCCTCCTATGGCTTTATGACCCCACTGAGACCATAAATGCATCTAAAGTCTAACTAAAACAAATTCATTTTCTCCATAAAGAAAATTATGGCAATACTATTCCAAAGGGGAAGGATAGCCATAATCCTTGCAGGTAACAAGACTTCTTTATTAACTTGCTGTTCACTCACAAAACTGCCCCATTGCTCATGGCAAATGTAACCTCCCTCTGTTGCCTCATGCTCTGATGGCCTGAGAGGACTGTTGGAGAGTGGTGCTGTAGCTCTTGAGAGCTGCACCCACACCTAGAGCAGGCTGGGCTCACCTGTCCATCCCTCCCTTCAAGGTCTGCACTGAGATTTTCAGTCAGTTCAGCTCCACTAACACAGCCTTCTCCCAAGGACCTGCAAGCAGTTGGGCACACCAAGATCTTTAATCCATTCAAAACAGTCATGTGAGCACAAGAAGACACGTTCCTGAGCAAAGATGCTGGATTCCTTTTCCATACATTTTATTCACAACAGTCTCCTGTCCCTGGGCTTTCAAGCTACAGTTCCCTTCAGAGGGATATCTTTGGTGCTGTGTTACTTGGATGAGGCCAGGGGAATAGTCCCATCTTGACCCTCTCTCTCCCCAAAAAGCAGTAAGATGGTGGTTAATGCCAGGGTGCCAGAGGGAATAGGATTTTCAGGCATAGAGCTCATGTCACTCAGAGACCTCTGTGGATAAATCCCTGCAAAACCTCCTCCTGAGACTGATGTTGTAGCAGAACAATGGCAGCCACAGACCAGCGGCGTGGGAATACCTGTGACACAGAAACCCTGAGAGAACTGGGACTGGGGAATGGGAAGGAGAAGGGGGAAGCTTTGGGGTGACCTGTGTGGCCTTCCAGTACCTGAAGGGAACTGACAAGAAAGATGGAGACTATTTGCAAGGATCTGGAGTGACAGGACAAGGGGGAATGTCTTCACACTGACAGACAACAGGGTTAGATGGGATATTAAGTACAAATTCCTCCCTGTGAGGGTGGGCAGGCCCTGGCACAGGGCGCCCAGAGAAGCTGCGGCTGCCCCATCCCTGGAAGTGTCCAAGGCCAGGTTGGAGGGGGCGTGGAAAGTGGAAAGTCTAGTAGAAAGTGACCCTGCGCATGGCAGGGGAGTGGAAGGATATGAGTTTTCAGGTCCCTTCCCACCCAGCCCAGTGCGGGATCCCCGGACCCCGCCGGGTTGCGGGAGCGGACCCGCAGCGCGTCTCACCAGCGCCCCCCAGCGCCCACGGGGGGCAGTGCGGGCGGGACGGGCTCCAGCGCCGCCCGATCTCTCCCGGGCGCGACAGACCTTGGAAAGCCTCCCGCAGGATTGACCTGTGGCCAATCTCTCCTCAAACCTCTCCCCCCACCACCCTTCTGCCCCGTGCCGCTGCTCACAGGTCATCGCAGTCTCTCCTGCGCGTTCTGACTGCACAAAGAAAGAAACTGCTCCCAAGCCCTTCCCTGTTAGAAATCATTCCTCACACACGGGTTTACAAAGACGCCTGGAAGTTCAGGTCTTCAGGGTCCAGGAGAGCATCCCGTTTGCCCTTGGTTTCCTCCTGGTGCACATGGTACCACCGTTCAGCAAACTGCACCGCATCGTGGATGCTGTGGAAAGCCAGCTGACCCTCACTGCCTGTCTCACCAGCCCAGCCTCCCTCCCGGAGCTGGTGGCGGATGGAGGGGTTGCAGTTGGCCAGGAGCACCGGGACACCAATCTTCTTATAGTCGTGATGTGTCTCCTTTAGCACAGAGAGACCCACAGTATCTATGAACTGCATTGCCCCACAGTCAAGGATTAAGGTGTTCATATCTATGGGGGGAGGACAGGCATCTGCTGGAGGCTTCTCAGCCCTTTTCTTGGCCTGTTTCAGGCAGTCAAACCCAATGCCCAAAAAGCTCCTGCTGTTGCCTGTCTCTGTGTTTGCCTGGGCTCCCACCTTTTGGTGTTCAGCAGCCAGCAGAACAGGATTTACGCCAGTTTTCTGGTACAGAACACTCTTGAAATAGTCCTTGTTGGCATAGTAGAGGGATGCCTCGAAGCGGAAGATTTTGATGTTGGCGATGCTGCTGAGCTGCTTGTAAGTGTCCTGGTCCTCGTAGATGTCCGTGTTGCTGACCCTGCCCAGGAGCGTGGCCCTGGGTCTCTGCGTGCGGAAGATGATGCAGAGCAGGGCGAAGCAGACGCCCACGAGGAGCCCAATCTCTGTGGTGATCAGGGTGGAGGACAGCATGGTCGTCCACCACACCACGGTGTCCAGCTTGCTGAGCCGCCACATGCGGGGGGTGTCACGGAACTTCCTCAGGCCCCCCCGCAGGTTGACGATGGTGACCACCCCCAGGATGGAGGTCTGCAGCGAGTAGAAGAGCGGGGAGATCCACAGCAGCACCAGCAGCAGCACCAGGGAGGTGACCAGGCCAGAGACCTGGGTCTGGGTCCCCGTGGACTCCTTCAGCAGAGTCTTGGTCAGGGCTGCAGAGCTGGCAAAGCAGTAGAAGAAGGAAGGGATCAGGTTGCACAGGCCGATGGCGATCATCTCTTGGTTGGCACGGACAGTGTAGCCGTGCTTTTTGCCAAAGATTTCTGCCAGGGAGACGGTCATGGCAAAGCCAATAACAGCAATGGGCAGGGCATCAACTGCCAGGCTGGAAAACAGGCTTATGTCTGGCAGAGTGGGTTTCCTGAAACCAGTGGGGATATCCCCACAAACAGCAGACTTGTACCGCTCTTCGAAGTTGAAGTAGTGAGATATGACAGTGGCCACAATGACCACCAGCAGCTCTATGGGGAACGGGGCCTTCATCTTCTCCTTGTACCAGTCATTGATCTCCTTGACAGGCACTATGATGGCCAAAGCAACCAGACTGGTGACCAGATCACAGATGTTGGTGTTCTGAATGTATCTGAAAAGGTCAACCCAGGTGAGGATGAAGGACCCCACCCCTTCGTGACGAGGGATTTTCAGTCCCAGGAGATACTTCATCTGGGAGGTGATAATGGTGAGGCTGGAACCAGTCACAAAGCCACCAAGGAGAGGTTCTGACAGGTAGACTGCCACAAATCCCAGCTGTAAAACCCCCAGCAGGATCTGAAAAGCAAACCAGCCATACTTTTAGCAGGAATGAGAAGGGCTGGAAGAGGTGCCTGGCAATTCATGTCAGTTTGCTCCCATTTTAGCAGTTCTGGCTACTCTGTCTGATAAGCATTCAGTGTGAGGCAGAGGACTTTGTCTTCAGTAGTTAATCTGGGGTATGAAAAACTAAAGAGACCTGCCTATAAATGCCTGTCTGTGGCTTTAGGAATGCCATACAAAGAAGCCTATGAGGTCCCTGCTCCTGCCTCCCTAGAAGCAACAAGGGCACATGGTTAACACTGAGAGTCCAGGCAGCAGCCCCACCAAAGCAGCTGTGAGTATCATTTGGTGGCATAAAACCATTGTTATGCTCTGCATTTTAGTTGTCTCAGGGCAAAAGCCTGGAGCTGTTCGGTGACACTGGGGGCACTGCCAGGGAGCATGGCATCCTTGAGGGTGCTTCTTGTCAGCCCCAAATCTGCTCTAATCTGCTCAGGTGCGAACTGGATTCACAGTTCCTTCTCCTCCCTTGGTGTGTCTGATCATAAGGATATTTCAGACACATCCAAGGATGTGGGCTATCACATGGGGGAAACAAAACCCCCCATTGCAGCCATGTTTTTGCTTTTTAAAATCACTACATTCTCAGGGGTCCAAGGATGTTGGGTCTGGTCACACCCGGAAACGTTTCTCATGACTTACAAGTCCGAACTAAGACTGGAGCTTAGAGATCATAAACTCAGAGAAATTCCTAGCAGGGAAAGGACAGAGAAGAAACAGCACAAGAGCGAACAGTTGTACCTGGTAAAGACCAACCAGAAAGCTTAAGGAGAGGGCCACAGTGATGGCATAGCAGCTCCTGTCGCAGGCAGCCGTGCCGTTGCTGGCGGAGGTGCCGTTGCCCGGCGGCGCGGTGCTGCCGTCACCGTACCCCGCGAGCCGGAGGTGCCGGTTCACACACTGCCCCACCATCAGGCACAGCACCCCGAAGGAGCCCACGCAGTTGTGCCGCGAAGTGGCCACGGCGACGTAGATGATGTTGCAGAAGAAGTTGGTGTAGAGGCCGTAGATGGGGTCCTGGCTGGCTAAGAGGGAGTAGGAGACGGACTGAGGGATGGTGACTATCCCCACCAGGAGCCCAGATATGATGTCCCCAGGCAACTGTGTCTTGATGTTGTAGTGGGGGAGCCACTCCAGCACTGGGAACAGCCGGCACAGGAAGGTGATGATGTTTTGATGACTGCATGTGCAGACCTCTCTGGCTTTCTTTAGGATGAATTCCTTGGTGCTGAAGTCTGTGGGCTCATACTCCTCCAGCCTGACATGGATAAAATTGGCAGGAGCCTCCTGTGGCCTTGGGGAGCTCAGTGTGTCTTTGCTTGGTTCGGACTTCTGGCTGGACGTGTCCTCCATGGCACCAGGGGAGCTAAGGCAGGAGAGCAGGCAGTCATACACATACTGTGCTTTGCTTAGCTCCAGGGCTCATGCAGATTGCATGGATTAAATAAATAAATAAATAAAGGAAAATAACCTCAGACAAACCAAACAGAAAAGCACTTTCCCATAGTATTACTTGATTTGTTTGTTGTCATTTATTGACCTGATTAACCACAACCCCGAGCCCGTGGTTTAAATTGCATTCACACTGACACAGGTGCCAATATCAGGGGCAGAACTACAGAGACCCCCATGCTCCTTCCTATCATACCTTTTGTTTTGAAACAGGAGAGCAGAACGGGTTAAGATCAGACAATATTAATTCACTGAAAGTAAAACTCCTTCAGGAACTCTCGTGTTTCTTAATGGCACTTCTACTTAAGCAAAAACTATGTTCAATATGTTGAGATATTCCAAGTGATACTTTTAGGAATGCAGCATGTGGGTAAGGGAATCAATTTGCAAAGTAAGTTTTCCTTCAACATTAAAATATTGTAAATTACGTTGCTGGTTTTCATCAAACATGCGCATCACAGGGGATCCCATCTGCAGAATGAAACCATCCTACTTTTTAAGTCTGGTTAACTCTGATAACAGAGACACTTTCCAGAGCTACCCCAAGCTTTCCAGCCAAAATGCAGCTGCAATAAAACATACCTTTTTGTTAAAAGTGAACAGCACACAACAGAGAAAAATGCTCCTGAGAGGAGACCCAGAGTGACTGCAGTTTGGAAATTGAATTGGGATGACGAGAAATCCCATTCCCCTGCCCTACGCATTCATTTCACACCAACCCAAATCTCTTACCTCTGGCTGCCAGGAGACACACTGGGTGTTTCCTCACTACCTGGAGCTCCTGCCCTGTGGACAGACCTGTCTCCCCCTCACAGCACACCCTGAACACAGGAAACAAAGCACAAGGGTGACAACTGCAAACCTGGACCATGTGCTGCTTCCCTTGAGATCTGAGTCGCTCAGCCAAGCCATTGGCCCTTTTATCTCATCCAGCTGATGAAGACAGTGCAGCCGGACAAACAGAGCTGTATTTTGAAAACAAACATTACTCTGAGAGAGTATTTTTGATGCAAACTTGCTCTGGACACGAGGAATGATTGAAAGGGTTTACAGAAGTGCTCCTGCCAGATTAACAGCATTGCTGGTATCTGGAGAAGTGTTTGCTAAACAATGGGAACAATGCAAAGAAACCTTTCTGCTCTGCTCCTCTCTGAACTGAGTGAGCACAAGTCCTGCTGGGCTTCTCCACTCAGGTTTTCATCTATTCTGGGCAAGCTTTTATGCCAAAACCCAAAAAGCAAACCTTTTTCCAGAATGGGTTTTCTTTCCTGGTAGTTTTTCCACAGAGGCTCTTTAAAATAGAGGTTTGTCTGCACAAAGGTGCGATGACAGAGGTTATTAATAGGTGGATAGAAGAACTCAATACATGTCAAATCTGCACAATCCACATTTTGCAGGTGCCTTTTAGAGACCAGCACAGATAACAAGGGATTTTGCTGCACAGAATAAGTACAATTCAGTAAAGTGGAGGATTGGAATTATTGGGGGTTTTTTTTTGGAGGTAATGGTGAACAATTGCACTAGCAGCCAGGAAAAAAGGGAATGTCCCATCATCTTGAATGGAAACAGCAGCCTCATAAATACCAGCTGTAACTGTTCTGCCCTTGTGATCCCTGCCAACAAACTACATCAGACCTCTCAGCACACTCCCATTCCCCTCATTCTCCCCTTCTTCTTTTCCATCTCTTTTCCACTGACTTGGTCTCTTAGATTTTGCTGCTATTGCCCCATGCAGCTGGATAAATGCCTGGCAGTCAGGCAGCTTGGCCTCTGCCTCTGCTGGTGGCACTGACTATTCTGGCATAGGGGAGAGCCCGTGGCATTTGGAGAGATGGTGTGGGCTCTGAAGAGGTAGAATTTTCACAAGGTTTTGATTTAGATGCTGGGGAGATACCCTGTGGGAAGAGAAGGGGAAGACCAGCATTCTGAGCTACATTTATCTCATCAGTGGAAGTCTGTATCTCAGTAATTAGAAGTAAATAAATAAGAAACATCCGTGCTCTCTGGCAGCAGGAGAAAATGAGAGCACATGGTAGGGAGGCAGCTGCTCAATGTATTTAGCTATTTATACCAATGCTTTATTCTCTGCCATTACTCCCCAGCTCATGCATTTTCAGGTGCATTTTTCATAGCTCCCCTTCCCCTTCTCTCAGGAACAGACTGTATCTTTCCTTGGCATTGTCATTCCTACTGTCCTTAAAGGATGATCTTTTCATACACTTTATCATTGTTCCCACTTACAGCTCATTTTGTGTCTTGGCCTGGATGGTGTGGTCTCTACTCACTCATTTTCCATCTTCTTCCTTAGCAAATGACCCAAATTTCCATTTTCTGTGTGAATCCTTCACTTTGAAATTCAGTCACTGTAGAACTGATGAGTCAGTAATTGAAGGGCTGGCCAGGGTGGTCTTTGAAGATGGCTCATTCATTGGGATGAAACACATCTGAACACAATCCATCTTTGGAATTTGATCTTCTTCAGGAAAACCCAGTTCTGGGCTCTGATTTGTCCATGAAAATGGGACAGAGCACTTTTTTTATTTGTGACAGCATCTGGGTTACCTTTAACTTCCACCTTGCCATTGCTGGCTGCTGCTGCTTTTCCTTCCAAATCCACCTTCACTTACATATTCTGGAACTCTTTTATTTGTCACGATTTTCTTGAGTACCTGACATAGCTTGTCAAGCCTTGATACAAGCCATGCTCTTCCACCTCTCAAAGGTATAGGCTTTGGTAAGCAGCTCTTCTGTCTCCAAACCTTCCCAGCCATCCTTCCCTACAATTTTTTTTCTCCCCTTTCTTGAGTCCAAATTCCCCATTGCTTTTGTATAATCAGCTTTAAAATATTCCATACTTGCCCTGCAATTCTCAAGCTCCTCTTCCCAGTGTTTGGTTCTCTGCATGGTCCTCTCTGTGCTGGAAATTCTGGCTGTGGGCACTGAGGAGAGGCCACTTTCTGTCCTCCGTCCCCGCAGAGAAGGTGTAAGAACACACTTGGTGACATTGTGCACACCTCTGAAATTACTTTTACTGTATGAGGTGAGGCAAGGGCAGAAACTGCAAACATTTCACATTTGCTCTGCAAAATGTGTAGCAGAAAGCTTAAAAAAAGAAACCCACAGCAGAACTTTAGGTAACCTTGGGCTGGCCAAGGCTGTGCTGCCTTCCAAATGCAAGGTCACTGCTGAAACTGTTTGTTTTCAGATGCATCTTAAAGGGTTGTTCTTTATTGCCACTATAAACTCACTTAACCATTTAGCTCCATCCTGGGCAAGGCTGGGCTGGACAGATGGTTTTATCTTGAACAATGCAAGTGTAGACAGGACTTTGCCTGAAGTTTTCAGACAGAGAGCGTGAAATCCAAAGTTGTGAGCAACATAACATCCATCCACAGCCACTGCAGCTAGAAACAGAGCAGTGGAAACAAGCTCCAGGTACAAGGAAAATGCAGTAGTGGCCTGTTTCAGTTTTCTGTCCTAAAGTTAAAAAAAAAAAAAAAAAGAAAAAAAAGAAATTTTCTGTATCTGTGATTGTTTTTCAGGCATTTTTCAGTGGGTAAATGTAGAAAATTCAAGTCTCTGGAGCTGTGTCAGTGCACCACTTTTGTTTTATAGAACAAGGTGGCATCTCGTTTTCCTTGGAATAGAGCTAACTGCACTGCACAAGGACTTTTGGTTTAAGGTTTGTAAATACCCTTATGATTGTTTGGCTTCTGAAAGCCTTTGAAGTAACATCCTACACGTCTTGGCTCCATAAACAGGCCAGCCTGGCTTGGTACATGGCTGCCCCCCACTGCTCCCCATTACTTAGATTACATGCAACTTTATTTAAATTAAAAAAAGCAAGTGAGTCAGGTGATGGTGCCAGGTGTCTGAGAGAGATGCTTTTCCTTACCTTCAGAGTTGGGACTTGACAGTATTTTCAGATGGCTGCTGGTTCAGTTCCGCTTGGAAATGTATTTTCAACATGTAGACATCTGCAAAAAGTCATCTTTTTTAAGGCAAAAACAGGGAAAAGGAGACAAGCCCAGAACTGGTTCCACTGCTGACATACGGCAACATGCAACAAAAGCACCCAAGGACAAAAAAGCTGAAGAAAACCTCTCCAGTGGTTTCTTGGAAAGTGATTATTCACATTTCTGCAAGAGATAACACATCCCAGAAAACAGAACAGCTTTGGTAGCCTCCTGTTATTTGGCAGGGCAGTTTGTGCAACCACACAGGGGTTACAGCAAAGCTGGCAGGGCAAAGAAAACACAAATACTGAGGCCAGAAATGTCTCTGCCCCTTTGACTGGATGTGGAAATGCAGTCACACCACTCTGGCATTTGAGAGGGAGAAAGGAACCTACAAATAAACTTTGATAAAGAGCATCTTCACTCCTAAAGTATGGGGAAAAAAGAGCACTTCCAAGCACATCAGCTAACGGATTCAAGGAGCACTCTCCATTTACATAAAAAGGACAAAAATATTCCTTGCTTTGTTTCTGTCTCCATGTTTTTTCCTGCATGACACACATCCAGTGCTTCTGACCCTTTTCCAAATTGTCAAGCTAATCATTGAAAATGCTATAATGGCTCTGCAAACAGATTAAATTGATTACAGATGAATGCAATGGAATAAAAACATGGAGACACATTTCTCTCTCATACTGAATTGGCATTCAGCCCAGGTTATTTGGCATCATTTAGGGTAGTGAGGCCCTGGCACAGGTTGCCCAGAGAGGCCGTGGCTGCCCCATCCCTAAAGGGTCAAGGCCAGGCTGGATGGAGCTCTGAGCAACCTGGCCATGGCAGGGGGTGGGTGTGGATGATCTTTAAGGTCCCTTCCAACCCAGGAAAGAATTTTTTCCTGATATCTAATCTAACCTCAAACTGCCTGCCGTGTGACAAGATTGGATCTGCTATGATACTTCAAACAGAAGGAGAAGCTTTTTCCCACAGCTCAAAGGTAGGGACAGACTGTCACAGGGTGTGGAGGGAGTCAAGAAAAGGGGTTAGGAAGATTCATGAAAAAGTGCTGAAAAAGCTGTAACAAAGGTCCCAGCACTCAGGAAGTTTCTAACCTGCTGCTTTCCAGGTGCTGGGAGAGCTCTGCATGGGCTGGACCCCTGGGACACTTTTTCCAAGGAGCCTTCACCAGACTGTGACCTTGGAGATGGGGCTGGGGAAGTCCCATCTAGTACAGGAATGTGTATGGCAAGAATTAGTTAATCTCAGCTAAGGCAGAGCTGTAAATAGCACAGGTAAAAGGTGCTGATGACCAAATGTGGTTATCTCAGCTCTGTATCAGAGGGAACCAGACTCATTTTGCTCAAGGCAATGGCTGTCCTCTGCTTTTCACGAGAAAGCTCCTGCAGGCATTCCCCGGAATTGAGTGCTGCTACTGCTCTGTTGGCACCAACACAGAAACTGCAGCATGTGCACTGAGGTTTCCTAAGGTAAAAGGTATCCTCAGGTAAAAGCTGAGCCATGCTGGGTCAGGAAAATCTTTTCCATAATTCAAGGGCACATATGCAAGACATAATGTTCACAGTAACTGCCCAAAACTGCACACAGAGCTGCTCTCGGTTTTGCCCTGACTCTTACTGGCCATGACCTGAACAAGTCATAAAACCTGGTATAGAATGAGAATCAAAGGGAAGGGACAAACAAGGTCCCTGAGAGCATTGTCCAAACACTCCTCCAGTTCTCTCAGGTTTGAGGCTGTGCCCACTGCCCTGGGGAGGCTGTTCAGTGCCCAACCACCCTCTGGGGGAAGAACCTTTTCCTGATATCCAGCCTAAACCTCCCCTGGCACAGCTTCATATGTATGTCAAGTAACACTGAAATACTTGGCAGCAGTTTCATAAGGCTGAGTATATAACACCACAGGCTGTAACTACACGGACTGTAAAGTAGAAGTAGCACCAAACCTGACCAACACCGTCAACCCTTGCATTTTAGGAATATGGTCCTGGCCCACAGGAGTGTGCTGCTCCCTGGCATATGGCACATCATTGTCACCACACTGTTATTAATCCTGAGACAAACCACAGCCTGGTTGCACAGATCAGCAGGGTCAGAACAAGGGGAAAGCCACGTACCATCAGTCAATGCCCTGGGTTACTGTGGGCAGGGAACTTCCCTGAGTGCCTGCCTGTGGGGGAACAGTGCACACAGCTGTGTGTACACTGTGCATTGCAACAGGGACCCTGTCAGGGGAAACAGGGACTGGGCACTCACCGCTCAAACACATGTGGCTCCTCTTTCCAAAATTTATGGCTGCAGCATCTTCTTAGGTAGACAATACCCACTGCTCCAACTCGGCTTCAGGAAGGCTTTTGACGCTGTCTCTCACAATTATCCTCCTGAGCACACTCAGGCTGGGTGAGTGGACAGTGAGGGGGACAGAGAAGTGAATGGCAGATCCCAGAGGATCATAATCAGTGGCACAGTGTCTAGCTGGAGACCTGTCATTAGTGGTGTCCCCCAGGATTCAGTACTGGGCCCACTGTTTAACTTACTCATCAATGACTCGGATGAAGGGGCAGGTGTCTCCTCAGCAAGTTCACTGAGACAAGGCTGGGAGGAGTGACTGATCCCTCAGAGTGCTGTGCAGCCCTTCAGAGGGACTTCCAGAGGTTGGAGAGATGGGCAGAGAATACCCTGGGCACTGGTATAAGCTGGGGGCTGACCTGCTGGAGAGCAGCTCTGCAGGGAAGGACCTGGGGGTCCTGATGGACAACAAGTTGTCCCTGAGCCAGCAGTGTGACCTGGGGGGCCCACAGGCTGATGGTGTCCTGAGGTGCACTGGGAAGAGCAATGTCAGTAGGTCAGGGAGGGGATCCTGCCCCTCTGCTCAGCCCTGGTGAGGCACAGCTGGAGTGCTGTGTCCAGCTCTGAGCCCTCAGGACAGCAGAGACATGGAGCTCCTGGAGCTGGTCCAGCAGAGGCTGCAGAGATGATGGAGGAACTGGAGCATCTCCCTTATGAGGAAAGGCTGAGGGAGCTGGGGCTGTTCAGCCTCGAGAGGAGACACTGAGAGGGGACCTGAACAATGTCTGTGTCTGCAGGGAGGGGTCAGGGGATGGACCAGGCTCTGCTCGGGGTGCCCAGCAATGGGACAAGAGGCAACGGGCAGGAATTGATACACAGGAAGTTTCACCTGAACAGGAGGAAGAACTTCAGTGTGTGAGTGACAGGTTACCCAGAGAGGGTGTGGAGTCTCCCTCACTGGGAATATCCCAGAACCATCTGGACACAGTCCTGTGCCATGTGCTCTGGGATGACCCTGCTCAACCAGGGAGGTTGGACCAGACAACCCACTGTGGTCCCTTCCAACCTGACCCATCCTGTGACTCTGTGACCAAGGATATGTCCAGCAACAGAAAAAAACAAATACCATATTTTAATTGTGCTAAAGAAATCCCAATGATTTTACCATATTTGATAGAAAATTTCCATGCTAACAAATCTTCTACAATGACAATAAGGC
This sequence comes from Scytalopus superciliaris, assembly GCA_013400415.1. Taxonomy (NCBI): domain Eukaryota; kingdom Metazoa; phylum Chordata; class Aves; order Passeriformes; family Rhinocryptidae; genus Scytalopus; species Scytalopus superciliaris. Next base: position 54,822 of record VXBX01001797.1, read on the forward strand.
ACATTAGCATTTAAAAATAACAGTTGATACAGCTCAGACAGAGACAGTGTAAGGAGAGCCAACACCACGCAGAGGACAGACACGAGAACTAATGGCAGAACATAAGACCTCTGACAAAACAAAACTGATGGTAAGGTGATTTTTTATACATACTATATAACTTTTCCACATTTTATTCAAGTAACTCATAAATTATTTTGTAAACTGGTCAGGTCAGCTGATCAATGTGATCTATTCCACTCCTGAGGTCCTATTTGGTTAAACTGATTCTCCAACAAACTCCAGGCAAAGTTTGCCATTTTGTTTGTTCTGCAAAATATTATGTTGCAAATATCTAAAATTATTCTGAATTTAAAATAATTCAAAAAATCATACCCCAGAACATACCAAGGTACTAGAGATGATGGTCAGGGACACAAGACTGATGACCGAAAGCATCACATGCTTTTCAGAAAGAGTGAGATTTTGCCTCTCCTTAACCACCTTTCAAATATACACAAAATTTACTTCTTTAAGTAAAAAATCAGACATAAAAAACTTGGATCCATGTTCAGCAAAATGTGTTTCCTATCTTCAGGTAGAGTCTTGAGATCATTTGGGAGTGGACTAAGAGCTAAGTGCTTTCAGAGCTGGAGAGAGCTGCAATTCAGAGATTTTTAGCAGTAAGTTTACCTCAATGGAGATTTGATTCTCCATTCAGTGCTGAAGTATTTTGTGTGTTTGCACATTAAAGAATACCAATGTGCCTTAGCTTACAGAATCTCTAAAAAATAAAATAGAATGGTACTAATTATCCTATGAACTAAATATATATAGATTAAATTATTGCCATTTTACGTAACCAGAGGCCTCACTTTTAGTGTTGCAATAGTGTTGCAATAATCTCAAGAGTGAAACTCAGAATTATTTCCACTTGAGGCAGAATTTGACTGAAATAGTACAGATCAGGTTGATTTTCACATGAGCAGCTTTTCCTACAGAGGCTTATAAACATGATGACCCAGTGCAAGTAATTCTTGGGATTTAGCAAGGTCATTCACAGTGCAAAGTCTGCACTAAAGACATGACTCCTTTTGGCTGTGCCAGGAGAGAAATGCAAAGCCCTTCTAATGTGGAGAGTTATATCAATACTGAAGTCTCACAACAGCATCCTACACTGAGACCCAGCAGAACAAAGAGGCACAGATACACCTTGCATGGCAAGAGCAGCAGAAGAATATTTGTGTCACAGCTTCACTGGCTTGACCATGTCAATGAAAAAAAAAAAGAATTTAAAATGTAAATCACCTCAAGCATTTAATCACTTTTCTAAAGCAAATGAAAAAAAAAAAAAAACCCAAAAAAACCCAACCCACAACAGAAGATAATGCCCTGAAACAGACCATTTTCCTGAAGAGTTTCACCCTAAACCAGGCTGTAGGACCAAGCACAGTCAGAGCTCAGGGCTGACCCCAGCACAGGTCTGCGGGAGGCAGCTGGATATGGACCAGCTTAAAGTCCTGGTGTGGCAGACAGGATATTTCCCTGCCTGCAATACCTCACCTCTGCTTTTCAAACCCATCATCAGTGGATTTTAATGTCCCTTGGCAAAAACCAGCTGGATTGAGCAGAGACAAAAGCATGGCTGTGGGTTTTCTCCCAGGAGAGAGAACCAAGGGCACGGAGCACAGTCGTGGCAGCTCTGCTGCCCTGCCTGGGAGAGACTGAGATTAAAATTAGACAAAAATAAATAACCATAAAACCAGAAATCCCTTACATACATATCTCAGCACAGTGAGTGAGCAGAGTACTGAGGAGGAACCAGGTCCTGTGCTGTTATTTACACTTGCTGTGGAGAAAGGCATGGGGCTGCTCAACACCGTGTCCCGGTACCCCCATAATAAAGACACTTCCAGTTTAATGTGTCATTCCTGGAGAGCACAAAGTTACACAGACCCTCTCCCTGTCCCAAACCAGGCTGAGACAGCAGCATGGGGACACACACAGTGGTGCTCCCCATCAGCTGCCCACAGCCCCCTTTCTCCCACTCCCAGCACCCAGGGGACTCGTGGGGGTTTGGGGTTGTTTTCCTCTCTGTGTTCAGGAGCTTTAGCCTTATCAAAAGATCTGCCATGAAAACCAAGCAGCAGGTCACAGGTTACAGCAACACACACAAAGCCAATGATTCTTCTATTTACAGTCAATCACATGCAATGTCTTACAGCAAAACACAGAAAGAAACCTCAAGAAGGTGGAGGTGGGTCTTGCAGTGAATTAGGAGCAGGTGGAGCTGCAATGGCTCACAAGGAAATCAGCATCACTAAATTACGTAAGACTAAGGTTAGCAATGTCATTATAAATCCAAAAGTAAGCACCATTACAATGCCTTTCTCTGTTTTGTGAAGTGAACCTAAAATGGTTTCTGTGTCAAAACACTCACAGAAGTGAAACATTCATTAGTGCAGCTGCCACATAAGGGGGAACTGACACTACTATCTATAGCAGCAACACACGGGGGAAAAAGAGCCTGACATTTAGCAGGAGATCGCTAAAGACATTTCCAGGAGTCTCTAGTATAGCTGAGGCTGGGAGTGTTAATTTCCATAATGCTGTGTTGTTGTCATTAATGAATGTGCTAATGATCTCTTAATTCTTCATTTAGACTGATAATTGCTGATTAGTTCATTTGGGAATGGAGATAAAATAATTCATACTGTCTTCCAGTCTAGCTTGGGGTTCTAAAGTTTGCACCTGGGACAAACATTCCTGTTCTGGACAGATGCATAAACCCACAAAGCAATTGTTTTGAGGGTCCCTCTTCCTATAGTTTACAAATTCAGCTGTGAGGTAGGGAGGAGAGAAGGCAGTGAGTATGGCAGATCTCCCCTTAAAACATCTGGGACATGTTCTCCACTGATCATTTAGAACAGCAGAAGGCAGAAGAGCCCGTTCCAGGACAGAAGCAGGAGTATCACAAAACCAGAACTGGATATATACAGCTGCTGCAACCAGCACACAGCAGCAAAAGATACATATTTATGTACACACACACATATATACATACACATACAGATGTGTGTGTGTGTGTGTGTGTGTATACATGAAATTCCTTTATAAAACAAATTCTTTAGGACAACAGCTTTCAATCAGTGGTCCCGGGTTCCTAAAGATGAAATTGGATTACTTTAAAGGGCCCAAAAACTTATTCAAGAAAAATGTGCTTCTTGCCAGTAGGCTTAAATCAGATTCATGTCACTGCTAGAAAGCTATTCTAGGCTTAAAAGGAAAATGGCTGAAACCCACTGTTCTAAGAAATTCCAGCCATAATAAGCTCTAATCTTCAGTTAATTCCAAAGGATTCTATTACACTGAACAATCTGGCAAATGGCACTTATTTTGGTTCCCTTTTAAACAGGGCAGTGTGCATTAATATAGAGTTATTAATACTATGACCTCTGGATGTTATCTTAAATAAGAACATTGGAAGTTTTTCTTTTGGTTCCCTGGCTGGTTTTGCTGTTGCATTTTAATTCTTGTGTTTTCCCTGAAGTAGAATTTGGAGGCTGCATTGCCAGTCGTGGCTGTGCAAACAGCACTGAGGCCAAACACAATGTGCTCTAGTTAAACATAAATCACTTGGGTACATCTTTTAGCTATAATTAATTTCATTATTGGGAAAAGCAATTTATGGCTGTTTTATTGTGCTTTCATGTAAATAAATACCCAGGTGCTACAAATACCCATTCTGCTAGCTGTGGAAAGTACGTACTTCTTGTAATTAACATTGCTATTTCTTCCTTCCTGACACAGGTATAAATGGATTTGAAAACACATCACTAAATAAATAAAGGTTTTCCCCTTCTCAGTTAGAATTTGGCTACACGAACCTGTGCATGGTCACAGGTCAAAAAATCTCCACCTGGGCAGCGTGGAAAGAGTACAGGAGAGAGGGAAAGAGGAAAGAATCATCCAGAGCAATTTCTGCTTGACTTCTGTCCCACTCATGGCTGATTCTCCTGAAGTCTCCTGGCCAGCTGCTTCCTCCTCCTCACCCTTCTCTCCTGCCCATGCCTGAGGGGAAAAGGGGGGAGAACAAGTAGCTGCAGGTAGGCAGGGAAATTTATAATAACAACGTGGTGTCATCTTTTCATCAGGGCTTTAAGTGTTTCTAGCACATCTCTGCCCCCTTGAAAAATAGTAATGGAAATCAGCATTTAGAAATTACACCGAGGCTTTTGTTCAAAGTTCCAGAGATTCTTTCTGATAATGTGAACCAACTGTGCTGAAAAGAGACTCCCCCAGGCCATGGCACTGCCACCCCTGTGGGGACAAACCAGGGACTCCAAATAGGAGCTCAGCACAGGTTTGGGAAGGAACCAGAGCACAACTTCCATCCTGCACTAACCCTGCTCAGTGCTTTTATACAGCTCAGGCTAATCCACTGTGGTAATGCTAATTCAGTAATTACAATTATCCAAACTGCATAAAGGATTCTTAGCCTAGAAAAAAAAAAAAAAAAAAAAAAAACAATAAAAAAAAGAAAAAAAGACAGAAGANAAAATGCAGCAGAATTTGGGATTCATCTCCTTAAAAACAAGCCCTGAACAGAACAGTATTTGTGACTTGTGAATATTGCAGAAGCTTTATCATTTTCTCTCTGATACACAGGGACTTCTTTCCTTAACAGTGCCAGTTCTAGGACAGGGAATGCACAGATCTCAGTTATATGCTCCTTTTCAATATGTGCTACAAGCCCCTCCACCTCCCCCAGTATTTCTATATGCTGCTATGATGCTCTAAAAAAATGCAGTATGTTCAGTTAACATATAAAGGACTCATCTTCCTGCTGTCTTGTCCTCCTCTTGAGGTTCCAGCTCCTAGAGTGAAGTGCTATGTGACATTCAGCTTTCATAGAAAGAAGAGAATAGTTACTGGTCCTTGATCAGAAAAAAAAAGAATAAAAAAGTCTAAACTCAAAATATATTTCTATTTAGTAAACATTTCATGACTTATATTGCATTTTATGTCTTTTTTGACTCCTGACTCATTATTTTTGAACAATTAAGGCTGAGAATATTGTCTGCATTCAGCACCATTCCCTTTTAAAAGCTGTGAGGCACCTGCAATTCAGACTGTAAACTCCCCCGGGAGAAAGTACCATCTTCCAAGGATGTACTGTGTGCTGTGAATAGCTGATGCTCAGCAAAAACTGTTGATCTCTCCATTCTGCCTTCATAATTGTATTCTATCACTGTAAGGAGAGAGAACCTCTTCTTACCCAGTGCTTGTATTTCAGCATGAAGAACAGGCACTCCTCACTGTTCTGTGTAATTTAAAATCCTAGTAAAAAGTTCTATTTACACTGACCTGCAAAGCAAAGAATTTTCTTGGCTCCTTTCCCAATAACTACACTTCTTGGTCTGTGAATCCCCATTGCATGAAGTCCATGGTAGAGCATGTGTCTGTGGTCAATGCATTCACACACGAAGTCTGTGTGTGACACATGTTGGATAATCTATTTGGCCCTTTTCATTTTGGTGCCTGTGATTCTGTTTGCCTGGCATATAGAACTGCCTGTAAAGGACTGTTTTCTGTTGAAACTCAAGAACTAGATATTTTCCATCTCTAATGTCCACTAATCTAAAGAGTTCCTAAATATTAGGAAAATAACTGACTGACCATAAGGATGAACCAGACTTCTGAAGAGTCACCTCTGAGTAAAAATCATTAAAATCAAAGTAAAGAGGCAACATTTCCATATGCACAGGCACATAAAGGTCTGGAAAAGTAGGATCACCATGCCCTCGTGGCCTGGCTGCATTAGGAGACAGAGCCAAAGCCTCTGGAAATGACAGGTGGTTGGTTAGAAGCTATTAATGAAGATCTTTCATGTATGTTTATATTTGATTTATCCACCTGTCTCAAGTTAAGGAAGGCTACAAAATCAAACACTGCACAGTACAGAACAGAACAAACAGTCCCTGTCAACCATTCCTTAGCAAATATAAGAGTGAGGTGATGGAAAAGCAATGCCAGTACAGGAGACAAGACATGAGTTGTCTTGTTCTTCAGCTGGACAGGATGACCCGACTACTTCAAAATCCCACCCCACCCACAATGACAGGGTTGCAAGAAAGACTTCAATGCTGATGATCAAAAATTAGAGGGGAACTGAGACACTGAAAGTCCAAGAGAGAAATGAGATGAACAACCATATGAAAACTCTTGGATTGACAGATCAGCCATAATCAAGTTAAGAATTGCCTTCATTCGGTACCGCCTATTGAATCACCACACCTGGCAGGCAAATTTAAAGCCTCCAAGCAGATTGCACAGTAACCAGTGTGCTAAGAACCACCCTGCCCTTTTTAACTGAGTGCATGTGTATTGATTGCATAGACATACAGACCCACAGACATTTTTTTCCCAGGCTTTGTTCCAACTGGCTGTCTTTCCACAGCTAGTTCTTAGAAGCACTGGTCCCACTGTGGCCCTGGGTGCCCAATGCAAAGTCCACAGCCTGGTGCACGCTGTGGAAGAGAAGGTGGTCCTCCCCCTCTTTAAAGAACTCCCCTCGGATCAGGGAGCTCCTCACTGAGGGATTGCACTGGGCCAGTAGCACATGGACATCTATGTCCCCGTAGTCCTTGCAGACCTCCTTGAGCGTGCGTATTCCTGCCGTGTCCAGAAACTGCATTGCACAACAGTCAATCACTATTGTGTGAAACCCCAGAGGTTCAGACACCAAGTCCATGGAGATGCTGGTCTGGTTGTCACCAGAACCCACCCCTTTCTCTCTAAGCATTCTTTTTGCTGCCTTTTTCTTCGCCGCCTTCACCCGGACTGGGTTGATCCCGGTTTGCTTGTACAGGGTGGATTTGAAGCACTCCTTGTTGATGTAGTAGAGGGGGGCTTCGAAACGGAACACCACGATCCCTGGCTTGGTTTGCAGGTTCTTGTAGGCAGACAGGGATTCGTAGGTCTCAGACTCTGCCACCCAGCCAAGCAGAGGTGCCTCCGGCCTCTGAGTTCGGAAGATGACACAGAGCATGGAAAAGCAAACACCAACCAAAAGACCAATCTCGGTGCTGATAAATGCTGTGGCTGCCATAGTAACTCCCCAGATCACCGTGTCCACTCTGCTCAGGTGCCACATTTTTGGCAGGTCCTTGAACTTCCGCAGGGCTCCTCTGAGGTTTACAATGGTTATGACAGCAAGGACACATTTCTGAAGGGAGTAAAATAAAGGTGCAATCACAAGGAGGACTAACAGGATTACCAAACTGGTCACCAGGCCAGAGACTTGAGTCCTACAGCCTGTGGACTCCTTTACAAGAGTCTTGGCGAGAGCTGCACTGGTTGTGAAGCAATGGAAGAAAGAGGGAATGATGTTACAGAAGCCAATGGCGTACATCTCCTGGTTAGCCTTCACAGAGTAGCCATGCTTCTTGGCAAACATCTCCGAGAGGGAGACAGTGATGGCAAAGCCAATAATAGCGATGGGAATAGCATCCAAGGCCACATTAGGAATCAGGGTCCAGTCTGGAGGGTGGGGTGGCATAAACCCAGTTGGGATGTGCCCAGAAATGCTCGAGCCGTAAGTCTCTTTCAGCTTGCCAAAGTGAGATGCCAGAGTAGCTGCCACAACCACAACTAGTTCAACTGGTATCGGAGCTTTGAGCTTGGATTTAAAATGTTCATTAAGCTCTTTGGTCGGGATAAGCACCAGAAAGCACAAGAAGCTGGTGATGAGATCGCAGATGTTGGTCTTGTGTATGTTTTTGAAGATGTTTATCCAGGTGACGATGAGAGAGCCGATGCCTCCGCTCCGTGGAATGTCCAGGCCCAGGAGATACTTGACTTGTGAGGTTAGGACAGTGAAGGAGGCACCTGTGACAAACCCACTCAGCAATGAATCCGAGAGGTACACTGAGACAAAGCCCACTTGAAAGAAACCCATGGCCACCTGGAAGGAATCAACCACACACAACAGATTAGGACACAGACCTTGCAGATTTTGTCAGTGTGGGGCTCTGGAGGGAGCTGGGATAAAACAAACCCACTGTGCACGGCCCTGGAGGACAAGGCATGGTCTGAGCAAGGAGAAAATAGTCTCTAGCACTCAGAGCAGGCTTTTTCTGAGGGTCTTCATACTCTGAATCTGTGTTTATTGTTTGCTCATTGGTTCGGCTAGATATCCTGGTGGGGAAATAAGAAAACCTGGGAAAAAAACCCCATGTTTGAAATACTGGCTACTTTTTCTGTTTCTCTGTCAGTTTTTATAATCTCTGTGAACTTTGCAAGGATCTAAAACTTTTCTAGTGGCCTTGTCTGTCTTACACAGCAGTTCACAGCCTGCAATAAAACCACAGCTTATGGTGTAACAGCTGTCCTTTGCACTGCATAAAGTTCGGTGCATCTGACTCAGAAGGTATATGAGCTGCAAACTCCTGCGATGCAGATCATATAAACAGAGATAATTTTTTATGTGTCTTGCTATTTGAATGGACTAATCTCTTTCACGGCAATGACTGGTTTTATGGGTACCTACTCTACACGTGCCTCTTCACACCTGGTAAATGTCCCTTCCTCCCCATGAAACTTCATGTCAAATGGAGCGAGGACCTTCTCACAGAAGCTGATAGAAACATTTTAATTCCCTGTGCTGGCCAGCAAGGTTGTCTACACTGTTATCTCAAGACTGCAGCCAGAACTTTCAGGTATTAAACTTTCAGGTATTAAACTTTCAGAGGTGTCAGTTTGATATATAACCTTAGGTAGTTAAGGCAAAATAACGAAGGCTGGGATCATGACTGGAAATCAGCTCAGAGCCAAGCTGGAAAGAAAAAACCCTGCCTTACAGCCTTGGCAATTAAGTTAATTCACGGTTCTAAATGTAAAACATTAACAATAATTGGTATAACCTAGTTATGCTACAGGCAACTGGTGTGAGAAGACTTGCTTTTTATGATTTGATTGTAAAGTTACTGCTACAAAGAACATGTGATTTTGGTTGGAGTGTATAAAAAAAACAGAAAAAAACAAAAACTGAGGGTTGAAGACCTCTTGGTTGGCCTGCAGAGACAGCAAACAGAATATGCCTGATATTCAGAGGGACTGAAGATAAAGTAATCTAACTTCTTCATATAAAGAAACTTGATTGCACTTGGACTTGCAAAGAATATTAAGTGCAATTCACAACTCCAAAAGTTCACCCATCTGACCAGTGGAGATCAAGAGGCCCAGAATATTTCTGAAATTGCTCAACATGAACTTGTAGTACAAGAAACAGTTCCAGGTTGTGTCTAAAAACAGTGGTTTAGAGTATCACAGGTATGTTTCTTTTCCCCTCCCATACAGTTTAGCTATCAACCTGGACATTTAAGAACAAATGAATGTGAACTCACAAACTCAAATACCACAGCTCTGCAGTACTGTTAAAACTAATCCCATTCTGGTTAATGCATGACATCTTAAAACAAAGAAACCTGCTTTCATTTCAGCAAGCAGTGAATTCTACGAAGTAGAGATGGACCCGTAAAATATTATTGAATAATATATTTTAATATGGTAATAATTAAAAGTGTCTTTTCAAATGTCCTCTCAGTAGTGTCCTTTCCATACAATGGCATTGTTTTGGCTTTAAACAGGCAAACAGCAAAGTTTTGCAAACACAGTGATAAATAAAAAGCAACTGGAGATACAATTTTTTTTTTGTTAAAAGGCAAATGACTGAAGTCTGAAATTCTGACCCAGTTAAATGGGGGGCTAAGCTATAAGCTAGGAAAAAAAAATAAATAAAACTTCAGGTCCCAACAAGAAAGGTGGTGAGCAGACTGTGAGAGGAGTAGGTGGTGTGTGCAGGTCCTTACAGTCAACAATAAAGAAGGAATGAAAGCACAAAATGCTGTTAAAAAATGGAGAGCATCCAGAGGGGTTTCCTGCTCCACAGCAGCTCCAGCCCTCCCTGCATGCACTGCCCTGAGATGCAGACTGAGGACACGGGCAAACCCAGCACAGTGTTCATAGAGACAATCACCTAAAGAAGAATTATAACTATTTCCACATCATACCTGTTTGTCCACCTCCTCTTACCTGATAAACTCCAGCTATGAAGGTCATGGTGGCTGCCACTGTAATTGCATAGCAGCTTTTATCACAGAGCAGCTCCTGTGATGTCCCATTCGCTGGTGAAAGGGTGGTGTTCACATGTGCTGCTGTACCTGGGGGGACGCTGAGCACTGCTGGCTCCAAGTCATAGCCAGCCCTCTCTATTTCACGATCCACCACCTGGCCCATCATCAGGCAAATCACACCAAAGATGCCAACTGAGATGTGGCGGGAGGTTCCAAAAATGCAATAAATAAGACTTGCAAAAAAGGAGGTATAGAGGCCATAAACTGGCTCCACTCCAGCCAAGAGAGAATAGGCAATTGACTGTGGGACTAGCAAGACCCCCACAATCACCCCGGACATCAAATCTCCCAGGAGATACTCCCTTAGTTTGTATTTAGGAAGCCACTGTAAGATGGGAAGGAAACTGAAAACACAGTCTTTAACTTTGGTTGGAGTGCAGCTGCAGGTTTTCTTTGCTTGTTTAACCACCAGAGCCTTCACGCTCCTCTTCTGTTCTTGGGGTTCCAAGAACATTCTGTGATGGAAACTGCACTTGGCATCATCTACTTCTGGCCCCTCAGTCACTGCATGGACATTGTTGCTTTCTGTCATTGCTGCCATCACAAGGACTTACTAAAAACACAAAGAAGGACCACATGCATTAAACCACAAATGAATATGCTCTCTGAGACTTTTTAGAGAGTGAACACAGTACTTATGAAAAGTAAGGGCTGAAAGTGTTAGTTCAGCAGAGAGAAAGCAATTTCCAAGCAAACTGGGAAAGAGCATCTCCATTATAAACCTGTTAAGCAAGGAATGACCTTTCCTGGGAGGGAAGCTGATATCCTGTAGAATACACCTGCTGCTGGCAGTGTTGTGAAATGGAAAGGAATGCAGGGGGGCACTGCCTGTCTGGGAGGCTTCCTTGAGAAAATCTCTGTCTGCAGCTTGTTTCACCGTGCAAAGACAGACACAGGGCTTATTACAGTCCCATAGTCCTATCAATTCAGCTGCTGAAATGAACTAAAAATGGTACATTTCTAGCAGGCACAGCTTGGTCTAAATCTCTTATGTTGGGGGTTTTTTATGCAGTGATTGCACCTGCCAAATACTGTAAACATTTGTTACCTAAGAAGTGGCATTATTTCAACCAGTGACACATTGGAGGGGAAAAAAAAAACATACTTCACGCTTTCTAAAAGCTGATATTTCAAGTAAATTACAACTGACTAAAACAATACACCCAAGTGGAAAACATATTAATGGGTACAATGAAAAGTAAGTGGAACACTTCTGCTGGAACTTGTGCTCTCTCCAAACTGCCCCCAAACAGTAAAACAGGCCGATTATACCAAAGCACATTTAATACTGGAAACATATTGCCTGACTGTGAAAGAGCAAAGTCTTGATGACACAAGTCATAATGAAACTTGACAATAACAAGTGACTGTCAGCATTTAGACAGTACTCCTATTTCCAGGAAACATCCAGCATCCTCCAGAATGCCTGGAGACTCCAGAATACTCTTTCAGCCACAATACCTGCTACAACCAGCACATGGAGGTTGATAAGTTTCAGCCAGAACCCCACTGGCCTTGTGCTACAGTGGATTCAATCAGAGAGACAAGCAGGAGAACTCTGAAAAGTCTCACTGCCAGGTTTCCCTTTCAACCATGGCATCCCAGAGTGCCAGTAGCAACATATCTCTTATGTGCTATTTACATCTTCTCTGTGCAGTGCAAACATCAAACAAACTCCTGCCTGTGCAATGTTTACCACTGAATTAATTACCGAATTGCTACTGGAAGTAGCAGTGCTGAGGATGCCACAGAGTCTGCCTCAAAATGTGTTCGCTTAATCACCATTTCACAAGTAGCTGTAAAATCACAGAACTGTAGAGTCGTTCAGGTTGGAAAATCCCTCTAAGATCAAGTCCAATCACTCCTCCAGCACTATCAAGTCCACCACTAACTCATGTCCCCAAGTACCACATCTACACACCTTTTAAATCCTTCCAGGGATGGTGTCTCCACCACTTCCCCAGGCAGGCTGTGCTAGGGCTGGACAACCCTTTCAGTGAAGAAATATTTCCTGACACTGCTATTATCACTTCAGTGAGCCTCTCAAAAACATGTGAGGGGGAGATGTGACAGAAGCGAGTCTGTGATGCTTAAACTAACTTTCCTTGTCTAATGTTTTCTAAATCAGTATCTTAAATGTGGTTTAGAAGAATTATGTGCTCAGAAGAGCCATATGAAGAATCAGGATCTTTACAAGGAGGAAACATGCACTGCAAGAAGTTACATGACATAATAATCACATTTACGATGAGACTCCACCCATACCTTTCAGATATCTAATCTCACACACTTGTACAGGACTAGAGTGTGCTCAGGGATAATTTATAGCACTCACAAAACTGCCCCCAAACACTACATGATGAGAATGAAGTGAGTATTATAAAAGCCTGTGTCTGCTCTACTCTGCCTAAGCACGTTCTAGAGTTGTATTTGTTCAAGAAGTTTTATTCATTTTACAAGCACAGAGTTACAAATCAAAAAGCTTTTCACCTGCCCAAAGCTCAGTAAATCAATACTATAAAAACTGAGGGGAAAAATATCACCTCATACTACTTTTTATGTGTAGCAAATTATTTGAATGAGTTTGTTTTCTGAGATTTTAGTAATGAAAATCCAATTCCACTCTCCCTCATCCAGGACTTGTAGACAGCTCTCTCAAACATGGGGTTTTCTAATGTGCCAGGGAACTCCAACACGAAATCCAGACAGCTCAGTTTAGTTCTGCTGTAAAACATCTGCATGGTAGAAGATGCCTTGGTTTTGGTCGTGTCCAGGCAGCAGAGAAATGTTCTAAGTAAAAATCTTTTTGGCTACAAACCTCTGAGCATATACTGGGTCTTTGTGTTGACTTGCATGACAGCTTTCTCTACGTGGCATGAAAAGGGCTTTTCATCACACAGTCCCTGCCTCTCCCCGTCTCAGGATACAAGGAAGTGACACAATTTCTAACACCCTTTTCACCTTCTGCCTCAAAGTGTTGCTCTGTATTATTTTTGTAACTGTTAGCCCAAGCTTGCCTAAGAAAACTGGATTTTGTTCCCAAACATAAAAAATGGTTCAATGGATAGGAGCCTGAAGGATATTCTGTACATTTAACTGGGAAAAGGAGCTCCTGTGTTTTCTGTTTTGAAAGCTGCTATTTACGTACAACTTTGCATGCCTAGAATTCACTTTTATCAGTTCCTTTTGGCTTGAGTAAGGTCTTCAGGGTGTGTCTGGTTGCCACAAACTTCAGATAAAAAAAACTACAACACAGAACTGAGGGACTTTCCAGTATCTCTGTTACAAGCGACTGCCAGTCACTGTTATCAGTGACTGAAGATATGAGGTCCTGCAGTTCTGCAGATCTGATGACTTTTACAGACTCTTTCTGGAGCCCATCTGGGCCTTTCTTTCTGATCCCATGCCATGGCAGAGGTGAGCTACTACCCGCCTGGCACCTGTCTTTGGGGGAACAGCCTGCAGCACAGCGCTGGCTTGCACTTCATTCCTCTGTCACAGACCACAGTCACCTGACAGTGAGAGAAACATGGATTGCAAAGCTCATTCACCTGCTGAAATAACGTACTACAGGCTTAAACAGAAGATGCGAGCATTTAAGAGTAGAAACTAAATCAAAAGTCAGTCAGAAGTATTCTTTCTATAACACCCATCTCAGTTTTCCAGATTATTTTTCTACATTTCACGTGCATGAGTTGACACTGTATGTGATCATTACCCATCCTCACATACTCCTTTTCTAGACATGAGAAGTTAAAAACAAATGTATATACACATGATCTAAAGAGGCATGAACAATTTCTGAAGAGCTGTAAAGGAGAAGCAGGTGGATCGTAAATCCAAGTTCCATATGAACTGAACCAGAGCTGGGCTACTGCCTCTGGATCCTTGGAAAATCTCCCCCTGAGAGTATAAAAGGAGTATATAACAACATTTTGACAACTAAATCTTTGACCTTACTTTTGTTAGACAACAACCTATTTCAAATAATGTCTTAACTGTTATGGAGCAACAAGGAAATTCAATATTGCCATGATAACACCGAGATAAGCACTGGAACAGCACTTTATGCACCTTGGAGTTTGACAAAATCCTTAACATCGTCCAACGAAACATTCAGCCCCAACCCACAAACATTTACTCCAGCAAAGGACTTAAAACAATGCGTATACACCAAAAGAAGGCGTACCACGTTTGAGCAATGCATTTAAGAACAGAACTAGTTAACTTTTGGCACAATAACCACCAGCCGTTCAATCACGCGGGAGAACCTGCAAAGCCGGACAATAAAACCTCGCTTGTGTGAAGTATGTGATCCCATCCTACTTTAAATGTCGGTGCTCCCGAGCAGCAGCAGCAGCGAAGCGACGCTCCCAGCGCTGGGACTGCGATGGAAAACGGCGTGCCTGAAGGAATGCTGGCTGTTGAGCCGGTTCGGTTTGGTTTTTTTTACTATTATTAACAAAAAAAACTGCAAGAAGAAGAGACACCGCGGAGAACTCCGCACGCTGTTTCCTACTCCCAAACCCTGGCGGTTCTCGCGTGTCGCTTCGGAAGCCAAACCAGCGCGTAGCGCTGCCCGGGGAGGGTGGGAAGCGAAAGGGAAGCTACAGAGTAACTTCGGTCTGTAAACGCAACATTTCGCTTTCAGCCTCCGCATCCAGCCCTTGCGGACCCCCTCCTCCCATCTGCCACTCACCGGCGGCTCCCGCGGACCTCGGGCTGGTGGGACAGACGGGCAGAGGGACGGACGGACGGACGGACGCGCCCCCGGCAGCAGCGGGCAGGGAGAGCGGGCGGGGCCGCACCCCTTCGCCCGCCCCGCCGCACTTCCCCATGGATGCCGAGCGTGGTCCGAGCCGGGAGGGGCGCCGGGAGGTTGTGTTCCTGTTCCTCCAGCCGGGAGGAAAGGCGCCCTGCAGCCAGGAATGAGCGGCAGGGACACGCTGTGTCTCAGGGAACACCCCGCGCTTCTCGCGCTTTCGGGGTGAAAGATGGAGTAGGGTCGGTAACCCGAGGTTAAACTTTCCGCAGGGAGGGAAACCGGAACAGTTTCTGGCAGAGGAAACGGCCCCTTTTTGCTCCGAGGTATCACCGGGATTCATTAAAAAAGTAATCCTTTAAAAAACCTCGGTGTTTGCTCCGCTGTCCCGCTCTGCGTGGGATGGACTTCCAGCCGGGAAGGACGGAGGATCCCTGACAATGTCGGTGTTGGAAACACCAGGTTTTTGTTCGGGGCCCCGTTTTTGTCTCTAGGCTGGAGGTTCAAGGTCGGAGGGGCCATGCCCAGCCTCGTCTGCCTTCTCTTCGCCGTTTGCACAGAAAAGCAGACATTTGATCTGAAGTCAAACATTGCCCAATATTTGCATTCCAGGTGGAACCTTGAGCTGTCAAAAAACCATCAATACACAGCTGGAGAAAGAGAGGCCAGATTCAAGCCTGCTGAATCCCTGCTCATGTCTTTCAGTGTTAGGCCAATGCTATAAATCTTGCTGTAGAAATACTGACTATTTCCATAGGAAACATTTACCCTCTCCATAAGGGATTAACTAGATGTCACGGTAACTAGAACAGGCAAGTTGCAAAGCAATTGAAAAAGCTCCCTCCCTCTCCCCTGACTATCCA
Organism: Scytalopus superciliaris; assembly: GCA_013400415.1. NCBI lineage: Eukaryota > Metazoa > Chordata > Aves > Passeriformes > Rhinocryptidae > Scytalopus > Scytalopus superciliaris. The sequence goes on from VXBX01001797.1 coordinate 70,622, forward strand.
CTGTCAAAAGCATTAGTGACTCTGACTGCCCAATCCCCTTAGGGACTTCCACAGGAGTTTTAATTGAGTTTGAAGTATATGGTGACTCCAAAACAACTAGAGCGAATCCTTGAGAAGAGTGACATCTATGACAAAAGCACCAAGATGCAATGAATCAGAGTCCTTAGATAATCAAAATACTTAAGCCATAAAGATACCAAAAAAGAAATAAGCTCTGCCTGTATCTCAGGACCATGTACCTCACAATTGCATTGATATCAAGAAAGAGTGTTCTGTGCATATGTCCGTGCAGAATTGCTACACTCTCAGTGTGTGTCATGGTCCAGTACTGTTACCCAGAGTCAAAAACTAATTAGGTGATAAAATTGTCAGTGTTGTTGAGTTAGAAAGCTTAGTTAAGTAATTGCTGGGCTCCAGTTTCTTCTCTTAGATTGCTTTCATCTAGTCTTTCGCCTCTTTGCTTCCTCAAGGCTGATGCATGGAGTATTAAAAGTACAAGTCACAAATTCTGAAGAGGCTCTTTGCAAACAAGGCAATTGTATGGGGGAATTAAACTGCACCATCAGCTTAGTACCTAACTCAGAAATTCTACCTTTCTATATATTAATTTTCATCCAAAAGCTTTGTGAGCCTGCAGCAATATTAAAATTTTTATTTTTTCCAATTTACTGGAAATTAAATCCTCTGCTATTGTCATCTAGTAGTAATTATTAAGTCCTTATCTCCTGGATCTCATAAATTTTGCCTACAGCAGAGTCACCTTCTTTTGCTCTCTTTTGGCAAGTGTTCACACCAGCCTCAAATCAAGTCTCGTAAGTCTCACAGTGAAGAACTATCTTCACTTTTCCTTTCAAATTAGATGCCAGGCAAGTTTCATCCAGGCAATTAATGTCTTTGTTTTAGTCACCAAGTTCTGTAGGTCCTGGGTTTAAGTTAAGCCAAGTACTTCAGTCTTGTGCAGCACTGTATTACCTGTGGTCAGTGGGCCAAAGGCAGTGTCACACCTGTCTAGTGAGGGCTGCCAAGCTCTTCCTGAAAGCACAAATGGCCTTTACCCAGCCTGCTGCAAACATACTCCCTCCTCAAACTGCCCCCAACCCTTCTGAAAGCATCCAGTGAATGTGACTCGACTTGTGAAAACTGGATCGTTCAGGTTTCTGGGAGGACCCTTCTCTAACGAGGTCACAGACATTTCTGCCAGGGGCTCAGAGACTCAGGGAGCTGATGCCTGGCACTGGGGGAAAGGTGAAGTCAGTTCCTCATCCTTTCCCTGGGGAAAGCAAATACCATCATGGTGTTAAAAAATGTGAATTGCTTGCAGGCAAGAAGGTAGCTGTAGATCCAGAAAATGCTGCTGAGGGCAGCTGCCTGAAGTGCAGGAGCTGCTCAGCACCCAGCTGCCAGTTGCCCTTTCCTTCTGCTAGCGATGGGAAGAGTGGATTCCAATCCTCCCACTATAACCTGTGGCTGGAGACACAGGAGTTTGTTTCTAATGCTGGTTTTGCTGAGGAAATGCTCAACTGGGATTTTAGAAGGTGCTACAGAGGTCCTATTTCCTAAGTGTAGTTGCTGTAGGGTGCTCTGTGAGATGACCATGTTTGAGCCAGTGTCACTCTGCAGGATTTGCAGCAGTGCAGTAACTCAGTCTGCAGCAGCAGCACTGAGAACTGCATTGGCTGGTCACGGCTCCTTCATCTGGGGGAAAAGCAGTAGCTGCCTGGCAGGCAGAGAGAAGCCCGGGTAATAAAAGTGCTGAAGGACAGGCTCATTTCTTTTGCCTCATCTGAGTGGTTGAGCAGCTGTCCTTCATGTCTTCCTGGCTTCAAGTAGTAAGGAATACTTGCAAAGTCACCTTGAGCTACTGCTGAGCTACCAAAATCTGGCCACGCACTTTCTGTTATGCTGACAATTGATGTGTGCAGCAGAGCAAGGGCTGAGGATACATTACAGCTTGGCCAGTCCATCTAAACCATGAAGGGAAATGTTGCTCTAAATCTGAGATGAATTTTGCTGCATTTACTTTTAATTCCTGCAACAACATGTATATTGATTGTCACAAGCGACAGAATAGAGTTGTAGCCATGAATCCCACAAGAGCTTTAGCCTTTATTTCTTAAAAATGTTTTTGTTGGGAACCCTGTTTTGCAGTAGAGGATTTTTATAATTTAGAGTAGAAACGCCCAGGTTGTGAACCTGTGTGTGGGATCTGAACCCCAGCTAGGCACAGAGCAGCCTCCAGCAGCAAAGAACGAGCTATCTGCCTGGGAGTGTCCATGAAATCCCTTTGTGGAGTTGACAGGTGCAGTAAAGGCTACATCAGAAAAACAGAGGATGTGCTTGGTCAGGAAAGAACATCCCCAGCTGGCCAAGGGAGGTGATTGTGCTGCTCTGCAGTGGTGTGGCCTCAGCTCAAGCCCTGTGTGCACCACACTATAAAAAGGATCTAAAGCTCTTAGAGAGCATCCAAATAAGGGACACAAAAACGGTGAATGGTCTAGAGGGACCATATGAGGAGTGGCTTGAAGTTACTTGGCTTGTTTAGCTGGAGGAGATTGAGGGGAGATCTCACTATGGTGTGTAATATCCTCCCGAGAGCAGGGGAGGGGCAGCTCCCATCTCTGCTGTGTGACCAGTGACAGGACCTGAGGAACAGCTGGAGCTGTGTCAGGGGAGGGTTAGGCTGGGTAGCAGGAAAAGGTTCTTCCCCCAGAGGGTGGTGGGCACTGAACAGGCTCCCCAGGGCAGTGGGCACAGCCCTAAGGCTGCCAGAGCTCAGGGAGTGTTTGGACAACACTCAGGAACAGGGTGGGATTTGGTGGGGTGTCCTGTATAGGGCCAGGAGTTGGACGGGATGATCCTTGTGCATCCTTTCCAGCTTCAGTGGTTCTGTGACCTGTACCCACGGAGATGTGGCCCGTAAAGCACCTTCATGTGCTACTGACGGTGGTGGTTTCCATGGCTCTTTGAGCACTCTGTGGAAGGGTTAAAATGTTGCGTGGAGGTTGACCCTCACAAAGATAATGCATTGCTACAAAGGTCACTTGTGTTGAATGTGATAAACCAAATCATGGCATGGTCCTGGACAGCTTTCTACTGCAGCCACCTACAAACAATGCCCTCAAGAACTAATACCTGGTAATGGTATGAAGTGACCCAGCCTTGCTTACCTGCACCATTTATTTGGTTATCCAGCCACTTAATGACAACAAAACCATCACAAATAACAGTACACAAATATACTGAGAACAAAGAGATTAAACAGTCCAGACCTTGGAAGTCAACAGCAGTTAGAGATTTTCTTACGTTCGTGTTAATTCTTAGCACTTCTTTTTTAAATTTACATACACAACAGAAATTATTTGAACAGAATGCATGCACAGAAGGTCAAGAAGACACTTGACAGGTTCTTATTATTATAAGTAGTTTTTAACAATATTTAACTTTTTCTTTCCAACTCAGTTCTGACATTTGTTTTTCACCTCTCTTTTTCTTCTGGCCATACGTGAATCCAAAATTTTTGTTGAATTCCATCACATGCTTGTCCTTTGGTGTGGTGTGCTGTAGGAATTCACAAAATGGAGAAGTTTCACTTACTGTAATAATAAAGTCGTATTTTATTGCTATGCTAATAATATATATATGAACAGTTGCTTCCAAGCAGAGCTCAGAAAAAAAATATTTATTTTCCCTCCCATTTTGATTAACTGTCTCATTCCAATTAGAGCAGCACAACTGGTATGTCTGTAGAAGACTGAGCTCACAGGAAAAACAAATGGACATGTACACTGATTAAAAAATATCCTTCTAGATTTGTTCTAAAAATTAGAAAGTAGTGAAGAAAGCAGGTTTTCTTTTGAATTTATGAATTAAGAAAAACTTGTTTGCAAACAGAACTTTAGTCACAGCAATTAAAAAAATAAATCTTTCATATAACTTCTCAGTAACATTTACTCAAAAAAAGCTTGTAGAAAAGATACACCACTGTGCCCAGCAGAATTAAATTTGAGCATTGGACTAGTCCTATCTGAAGAGAAATAGTTCAACATTTTATATCTCCTGCAGCATTTGGATTTGTCTGGGAATCCTTTCAGGCACTGGGTTTGCTCCAGCATTTGCTCAGTTGGTGGGAACCCCTCTGTGGCCTTTCCTTGGAACAAGCTCAGACTTCTGCTGAGTGCTGAAGCAAACCCAGTGTCTCCCTCAGGCTGACGATAAATAATTTCTCTGATGAGTTCCCAGAGATTTCTGCCCGGTGCAGATTTTGAGAGCTGTGTCCTGAGGCTGCATGTCTGCTGGTTCACCTCTGGCAAGGAGATGAGATGCACGCAACAAAATGCTGTTCACATTTTTGGGTGAGAGATTTTCTCTGCAAGACTCACAGCCCCAAGCCAGAGTCCTGTGTAACAAACTTCTCATTGGTAACTTTTAAGTGTCATAACTAGCAGCCAACTCTCATCCTATTCCCAGCTATAACTTCAGTATTCTTGTTTACATCTTTTCTCCATCTATGTGCCTTCCTCTTTTAAGGATACACAATAATGTTGTCAAGGTTAATGTCAGGATTCAGGGTGTTGGCAGACCAGCTGTCCACCCCCACAGTCCTGAGGAATAAATAGTATTTTTTAACACTTAAAGAATTTGAAGAAGTACTAGGAGCTGAAGTCCCACTGCAAAGAAACTGTGTTGAATGTTAGTGCCTCGTGAAACACAAATCACATCTTGTTAACAGTGAAATAAAACATGTGAATAGACCTGACCCTCCTCTTATGAGATGAAGGACAGCCTTCCAGACTCTGTTCAGCTCTCCTTGAAACTGAAGCAGAGAAGCACAGGACATATGGCCCTTAAATGAAAAACTGCTGGAGCAATTTGCAGGGAACATTATTTAAGAAAAGAAAAAGGATTTACCTGTTCCACATAATTTGGTTGGTCAGTTTATCTAAAAAAAAAAAAAAAAAAAATAAGGAGAAGAATGTTTAACAAAGCTGGCAACAAATTCGAGTTTAGGGCTTGGTACTGTATTACTGGATCTCATGGTCAGAAATAAACTACGTGGGGACAGGGGTGGGCAAATGAAGAGGACATTTCTTGAAAGCATGATAGAGCACCCAAAGACTTGGGAAATTTGTGGGAGTAGGAAACCACATCAGACAGAGGAGAAACTGGCCTTGCACTGCTTTGGAACAGACTTCTTCCTTCTTACCTGCAAAAAGGTAACCCTCTCCACCACTCCTAAGATCCCACACGAATCCCTGTCAGCCCCACAGGGCCATGTACCCTCCCTGGTTAAAGGGGATGCCAGCTGGTTGCCATCAGCCAGGAGTGTTGGGCCCCACGGATCGCTGTTTCCCAGTGGCACAGCAGTGCAGGGCTGGGGCAGCTCACCTTGCACATCCTGCAGGACGCTCTCCAGTTCCACCATGGAGTATCTCATCAGGTCCTGGTAGCGGCCGGTCCTGCTGTGATTCATCTGCACCATCATCACATCTGCTCTGACAATGCTCGAATTCTGACTTGCAATCCTAGGGCACAGGCAGTCATTGCACCAAGGAAAACCATTCAGCATTAAACCTGACAGACTTCTTCACTAGGACAGGTTCTACAAAGAGGAGGGTGCTTTGGCCTCATGAAGTATTGGGTAAACGGCTCTCTGCTAAGGTTAAATGAGCTCCAATTGTTACATACTGTTATTTATTTGGCAAATGCTTTTGGCTTACCAAAGCTGGATGGGAACTTTCAAATGCTGATAGTGAGACAGTGGGAGGCATTTTGATAACACCCATGTGTGAACAGTGCTTTGTCTTGCTGTTGTTTTAGCACAAGTGCTGCTGTGATAGAACAAAAATGCCAAACATACTAAATGGTGTCCAGGCTCCTGGAAAATGACTTTGATTCCCACAGGCTAGAATGTGACTTGCAGCACAGCTGTAAGTCACAGACTGTACTGCTGCCAACACAGCCCCAAGGTACATGATGATTCAAAGTTATCCTTACAATCAGCTTTAATCTGTACAAAGTTACAGAGATGACATCTTAAAATCCAGGTAATATGTTTGAGCCAGCCCTTCATGCAGCTGGGGCCTTCAGTGCTGCTGCAAAGCCTCTCATGGATCTCTAACTTACTGTTGGTGTGGATTTGCACCACTGAATTACAGCTGATGCCCAGGAGTCACTTAGGAAATGATAAGTTATAAATTAAATGTATCACTTGCAAGAGAAGCAGTAATAAATCCTTCTAGATACTAAGCTTGTCCACAAATTAAAAACTTTGTGGGAAATGAGCCAGTTAACTCTGCACCCAAAGGCTATTCACTGGGTCTCAGCTGAAGGAGGGTCACCAATGCACATCCAAGACAGTGCTGCTGTAAACTGAACCCTCTCGACTTCATCTCAGATATAAACATTTTCCTGGTAATAAAAGCCAGTGGTTTTCATCAGAATCCAACAAGGATATTTAAAGGGACCACTGGAACAGCAGGCAGGTACCTCTCCATCCTTGTTAATTGTGTGGATGTGGTGCCCTCTGCCTCAGCTGGAATAGGGAGTGGCTTTGCAGTACAGGGTGGCAGGACTGGAGGGCACAGGCAGTAGTGTTTTATCCCAGTTATCAACACCGTATTTTTTCAAAGAAGAAAACAAGTGTTTTCAGGTGGAACATACCTCTCTGTGATCAGTTTAAATTCCTACAAAAGAGGATTGCAAAAAAAAAAAGAAAAAAAAAAGAGAAGAATTGTTAGTGTGATTATGAGAAAGGGCAGCTGGCTGAAAAATAGGCATATCCATGAAGAAAAACAGAATACCACTGCTTACCTTGAAGAAGAGGAAAATATCTTGTTGCTCTTTCAACTTCTGCAAAGACAGAATATTCTGCTCAACTTCTTCTCTCTTCTGTTCCATTTCCTTCTTCACTCTGGTAATCTCTGCCAGTTGTTTTTTTTCATTAGATTGAATGTCACTCATGATCTTCTTCTCTTTCTGAATGAACTCTGCCTTTGTCTCCTCAAACAGCTTTTTTAGTTGAAAAGTCATTGTTTTCGTATTGCCCTAAATGAAGAGATAAGAAAAAGGGGCACTGGCTCAGGCACTCCACACTTCAGCTTAGTGCCTCTCTCTGTCAATTAGGATTGTGTCAACCCTTTGCACCGGCTTTAGAAGGAAGCAGACAATAAGCATTTTCTTAGAATATCTGATTAAACAGAGGCTTATGAAAATTAATCCTGATATAGTAACAAAATCAGGTAAAATTCAGCTACCAGTGTGAGAACTGTACCTGTACAAATTGAAAACCCCACCTGAAGATGCAAATTATTTTTCTCTTTTTTTTTAAAGTGTAGAAAACTTTAAAAATACATAATGATATGTACAATCTGTGGTCTGCCAGTCCTGTAACCTGGTCTGTGCAACCACAATAAAGGGTAGAATCCCTCAGCTGGTTCCTCCTGTGGAGCTATGCTGGAAGGCTGTCAGAAAGTTTGGCTTCTGGCAGTTTCTTACACCCCTGTTTTCCCTGTTTTGGACTATATCACTTTCTAGCCATCTTCTTCTAACAGCACAGTTGCCATCACTTACTGCTGGGACATTGTGAAGCGAAGATGCTCTGAATTAGCGATGATCTGGGTACCAACCTTGATGTGAGTCTCACTCTTCTGAAGCTCTTCTAGGGTGGTAACTAAGGCACTTTTATATTCCTGCAGCCATGTCATGCCATTCCACAGTTTAGCCTAGCAGAAGGAAAGACAGCATTGAACCTCATAGCAGGGGCAGCTTTAAACCAGACTGGCAGTTTGTGGAGCTGAAATGGCACAGGCACCCTCTGCCTGCCCACTTTCACCTGTGAGTTCTGTAACAAACTGTTCACTTACCTCCTTGTAAAGATGGGGCATAACAGAAAACTTTAATTTTTATATATCTGTAACTTTGTGGTAGGTTAGTTGATAACTGTCCCCTTGAGTAAGTACATTTCATTTTAAATGAATAAATCTCACTTTATCTGTTAAAGCTTTGCTCCTGCCAGAATCTTCACATGTGCCTAATGTGGTCCAAATCCTTAGTTTTCATCTGTCTGCAGCTGTGGGATCTGAGGATAAGGTAATAAGCAAGTATCTTTTCTGAAAATCAGCAGAACAGTGGTACTTACTCACCCAGCTGTTTATTTTAAGGGATACCATGACGATTGAGAGGTGCTGAACTGCACAATAGCAGATTGCAGAGGAGACACTAAAGCTTGTTCTGTTGGGCTTAGACAGTCTCTGAATGGTTCTGGTTGCTTCCAGCAGTGTTTTCACACTTTGAACACCCATGAATGGCCATGACAGACACAGCTTCCAGATTCCCATTTTTTAAATAAAAATAAGTTTAGATTTCCCATGAGGCAGTTGTCACAGCTAGGAAGTTTTAATTTTTGGAACATTAAAAGACAAATAATCAAATCTGACCAAGGTTCCTCACACCAAAACCCTTTTACAGTTCCTGCCGAAGAGCTGCATTCCTGATTTCACTGGCTATCCCAGGAAGTTTTAAAAATAACCACTCAAGAGGAATATGCAGCAGAGATCTCAGTTTACCTTTGGAGAGGACTCCCCCATAAACAGGGCAGTGTTGCTCTTTTACCAGCTCCAGGGATGAAGAAAACAGCCACCGTCTCACACCCCCCACTTGTGCTTGGCAGCCCTGAATCTTTTCTATGTAATGTGACATAACTGCAAAGGATCCTTCCTGCTAATTCCCGAGGAGGCTGGGACCTGTCCTGAATCTCAGAGTAAGCCAGGCATTGCCTTGGGCTCTGAATTGAGCCCAAAACTTTCAAATGCAAGGCATTGAGCATAGCAAATGCATTTTATTCCCTTGGTCTCAGCTGATTTGGGAGCATTTCAAGGACAGCAGCTGGACTCAGAGGTGGGAAGATGGAGGCCCCATGTCTCTGTATCTGCTGGGACACTGGCTCGACAGAATTTATGGCAGAGGGAGGAACTGCAAAACCACAGAATCAATTACGTTGGAAAAGACCTCTGAGATCACAGAGCCCAACCTGTGGCCCATCACCACCTTGTCAACCAGACCAGAGCACCCAGTGCCACATCCTTGTGGCACGCCTTGTGGCATCCTTCTGAGTGTTCCTTGAGCACCTCCAGGAATGGGGGCTCCGCCACCACCCTGGGCAGCCCCTGCCAGTGTTTAATCACCCTTTCCGTGAAGACATTCCTTCTGATGTCCAACCTGAACCTCCCTTGGCACAGCTTGAGAGACGTCCTCTCATCCCATCCCTTGTTCCCTGGGAGCAGAGCCCGATCCCCACCACGCTACAGCAAGGAGGGAACCCAAGCGCAGGGTCTCAAGTGAGAAAACCAGTTTCCCCACCCAAAGCTCGGTAGCAGTGGCATTCCCCGAGGCTCTGTGGAGGAAACGATTTTCTAATTCCTGCGGGAATGCCTCTTAACCCCAGCCGGGACGAGCCCGGGGAGGATGCGCAGCTCCCCGGGGCCGCCTCTCGCTGCTCTCCCCTTCCAGCTCACACCGAAGAATTTACCCCCGCGCAGCCCCAAAAACCTTCCTCAGCCGGCCAGGCTGCTCTGCCAACACACACGAGGGAAAGAAAAGCAATTATTCCAGCACAGTGCACCGGTCCCCGTTGGGGCGGACTGGAAATCCCTGGAGCTGCCGCCTTGCCTGCCCTCGGTCCCTCCGCAGCCCCGGGGAAAGCATCACTGCCCCTCCTGCTGCTTCCCCCGGGTCAGGGCTTTGGAGCAGGGAGAGCTGAGCTCCTTACCAGTTGCTTGTCGTGCCCCTCCTTCATGGTGATGACCTCGTGGTCGCGGTGGTCGCCCCAGATGGCGCAGAGGGTGCAGACATAGTGCCCCTCGTAGTTGCAGTAGCACTCCCGCAGCCGGCCGTGCTCCGGGCACCGCCTCTCCTCCGCCGCGCCGGCCGCTCCCACCTCCACCACGATGTGCTCCTGGTGGGATGCCTTGGCGTTGTGCTTCTCCAGGTGAGCCTGGCACAAGGACGCGTCGCAGAACAGGCAGGTTTTCACCGCCGGCTGGGGCTCGTCCAGGCAGTACTCGCAGGGAAACGTCTCCGCCTTCCCCTCTTCAGAGCCCTCGCCCTGCCTTGCTTTGGAAGTGGTGGCCTGAAACGCCTCCACGATGTTGGACAGGTGGAAGTTCTTCTGCAGCTCCAGGTTGGGCCCCAGGTGGAGCTTGCACATGGGGCAGGTGAAGGGGGCCTGGGACTGCTGCTGGACCCGGAGCACCTTCTGGATGCATTGCTTGCAGAAGCTGTGACTGCAGCTCAGCGACACCGGCTCCTTGAACAGGCACAGGCAGATGGAACAGATGAGTTCGGCCTCCAGGCTGGCACCCCCTTCGAAGGCTTCCCCATCTTTTTCCATGCCTGCAGCAATGGCGTCTAAAGCCAGGCTGCGGGAAACGAAACTGAAAACGAGGGAGACCCAGCCCTGAGGCTCCCGGTACTTCCCCTCCTCCGCGTCAGAGTTAAGTTGCCTGTCCCGGCTCCACCCTTTGGGAAGTGTTCCCTGAGTGTGGGGCAGCGCTGGTCCCGTGTGAGCTCCCACCAGGATGCTGCGAGCAGGGCACGAAGCGGACCATTCTCTTGCAGCCCTCTGCCCGCCCGGAAAAGTTCTCAATGCCAACAGCAAGGGCAGCAAATTAAAGATTAACCCTGGATGAGAATGAGCCTGGCAGGGATAAGCCAGGAATACCCTCTGCTTTGCCTGCAGCTCCCCAACAATCACAGCTGCTCCTTAGAGGTAAAATAAGAACCCAAAGGAAAGTTTGACTGGGGCTTGTTTGGGCAGCTGGCAGGAAAGTGAGGGCTGCTCAGAGCTGTAAGAAAGGCACTCTGGGATAGGAATACACCTGCACCTTGTCATGAGCCTTGTTTACCTAACTTTGTGCCTGCACCACCTGAAATCAGGCAGAGCAGCAGCCACTGCAGGTGTGTTTGGGAGACCCAATACTACCTACATGGTTTTCCATATCATTCTTGTGTATAAAATGCAAAAGAAAAAACACAGTTACTTTCTTCCAGGGTGAACATGAGTGTATTTTAGCATATGCAAACCTGTGGTGTCCCTCAAGGTCTTTTAGTGTCCGGGCTGGGGTGAAGAGCTCCTGCTTGGACCCCTTCATACAAATACCCTGACTCTGAAGGCAGCAGAACCACAGGCAGCAGGGAGGAATATCATCCCTTCCTCCCCAGGATGTTTGGGCAGTCACAAGAACTTGCTAATCCAGACCACATATAGCACAGAGAAAAGCACAGGGGTTTTCCTCTTTATTATTCCTTTTTTCCATAGGTGAGGAGAACATTAAAATTGAGGCAAGAATTAGGTAGCTGATCAATCAGAGAGCTCATGGGGGATGAGCCAGCAGCAGAGAGCAAAGGAAGCCAGATATCTTGCTATCGAGTCTCTTCTCACCTGCCAAGGCAGTTTTGCTTCTGCACTGGTTACCTTCAGTTGTGCAGGAAGGGCGGAGGGGCCAGAGGCAAAAGCTGCTTCCTGAGAGCAAAGATCAGCATTGCTCCTGCTTAGTTTTGCTGCAGTTCGTATTGTGCCGTTAACTTTAAGACAAAATAAAGTGCCACTGAGTTTTGCAAACTAAATGACTTTAATAACATACTGTCAACACAGTATTTCATACAGCCAAGCAAAAATGAGCAACCTAGTGGTACTTCTATCATGATTAACAGAACAAATAAGAGAGAAGCTCTTGCAGTAATAGGCAGTGTGCTGTGATATACCCCACAGAGGCCATCACAGCAGCCCACAATCCAGTTTCTGATACTCCAGTTTAGAACTGTCTCTGCGCATCAGAGATCTCAAGTCTTGGGCCTGCAAATACAAAGAAAGACCTTGTCCCTGCATCGCTACAGGAGCTTCAAAGAGCTGCCAGACAACCCTCTCTTAAAGATATTTTGTTGACTTCTCTGTCTTGCTTTGATATAGTGAAATGATTGCTTACCAGGTGATACTAACAGTAAGGGCTCCAAGTCTGAGAGGAATTGCTGGAAAAGGCATAGAGCATTGCTTCTTGTTGATTCATCCACAGTAACAGGTGAGTTTGGCAGATTTGCACAATCCATGTTAGGAACTGACTTGCGTTCCCTAAAACATGCAGAAAAGATCATAGAACTATGGAATCATAGAATCATTATGGCTGGAAAAGAGCTCTTATACTATCAAGTCCAACCTTTGACCAATCCCCACCTTGTCAATTAGACCACAGCACTGAGTGCCACGTCCAGTTATTCCTTGAACACCTCTGGGGATGGGGACTCCACCACCTCCCTGGGCAGCCTCTGCCAATGCCTGACAACCCTTTCCATGAAAGAAATTCTTCCTGATGTCCAACCTGAACATCCCGTGACACAGTTTGAGGCTGTTTGCTCTTGTCCTGTCCCTTGTTCCCTGGGACCAGAGCCCGACCCCCACCTGGCTCCACCAGGGAGCCACCATCAGGGAGTTGCAGAGAGCAAGAAGGTCCCCCCTGAGCCTCCTTTTCTCCAGGCTGACCCCCCCCAACTCCCTCAGATTCTCCTCACATGACTGACTCTCCAGACTCTTTCCCAGCTCCATTGCCCTTCCCTGGATATACTCCAGCCCCTCAATGTCCTTCTTGCTCTGAGGGGCCCAGAACTGGACACAGTACTCAAAGTGCCCCAGTAGTGCCCAGCACCGAGGGACAATCAATTCAGTGGGCCTGATGGCCACACTATTTTTGATACAGACCACAATGCCATTGGCTTCTTGCCCACCTGGGCACACCTGGGCTCATGTTCAGCCACTGTTGATCAGCACCCCCAGGTCCTTTCCTGGCTGGCAGCTTTCCAGCCACTCTTCCCCCAGCCTGTAGCTGGGGTTGTTGTGACCCACAGGTCAATGCAGGACCTGGCTTTTTGCCTTATTGAACCTCATGCAACTGTTCTTGGCCCATGGATCCAGCCTGTCCAGTTCCCTCTGCAGAGCTTTCCTGCCCTCCAGCAGATCAACACTCCTGCTCAAGTTAGTGTCATCTGTGAACTTAGTGAGGGTGCATTCGATCCCCTTGACCAGATCATCAGTAAAGATATTCAACCTTGGGAAGAGCTTACCTGGTTTGAATTGGTGTAAAAGCCTGTTAAGACATTTTGAAAGTAGAGTTAGCATAGCACAGACACAGGCCAGCTCAAGAGCTGTGTATCTCTGGGAAGGGAGATGCTGTTAGTTACCCTGATGAAAAGAAGTACATCTTTCTGATTTCTCAGAGCCTCCAGCTCCTGAACATCACAGCTGGCTGAATGCTTCTGCTGTTCGTATTTCTTTATCTCCATCTGAATCTGAGAAAGTTGTTTCTCCTCGTAGTCACTGATAGCTTTCAGGATCTCAGTTTTTTTGTTCTCTAGCTGCGTATTCATCTCTCTGAATAGCCTGTCCAGCTGTTTCCTCTGCCGACTCTCCTTAGTCTATTAAGAAAATACTTTCAAAACTGTAAGGGACTGTAAGGGACATTTTCCACATGAGCTCTCACTCAGAAAAGGGCCTGTTCTTTTCTGGGATGAGAGAAGTAACTATAAATTGAATAAGGTTAGAAAAATAAAATAGCCACACACCAACCTCTCATCAGGAAGCATGGACTTAACAACAACTTTCAAGCTTATCTAAGAATCTACCTCCCAGACTGAAGAAAGCTGTTCATCATCCTCCCTCAAAGAAGAAACCTCAAAAATATATGAAAAACCACCCAGGATCTAAAAAAGCTTCAGAATCTAGGGACGAGCAAAAGAAAACCTTATCAGTTACCAACATGCAACCACCCCTGAAGTGATATGGGGCCTTGGAACAAACCTTTACTTCCTCCTCTTGTGTCAGCAGGTTTGCTAGGTTTCGATCCAGCTCAGCTTCATGTTTTTTCACCTTTTGGAGAATTTCCAGAAAAACACTCTACAAATACAACCAGAGAGAGATATCAGGATAGGACTGACATGCATGCATGAGACCACCAATTTTATAGACATGGGCTAAGCTAGACTTGCAAAAGGTTTGCTCACTGAACACTCTCAGGACAAATCAATACAGAAAGGTTTACTGGAAGATTTTATCCCTGAACAAATGCCACAGTTATGAGCTCAAAAAAGACAATCTGAAACTGAAAACTAATAATGTATAATAGCCCCACAAAAAGCTACTTCTGATGCTGGCAGCTTTCTTTCTGTTGCTCTGTCATTAACTTTCTTTGCATAACTGCAGCTCAGGCTGATCTTTGGCTTGCAAGTGCACCAAGTGCACTACAGCCATGAGCACTTGCCCACCAGTTTGCCCAAACTCTCCCCTCAGGGTGTGAAAAAAGTACTTACATCTTGTTTCATATCCCAAGGGGCAAGCCCAGAGGGAATCTGGGACAAAACTAAGAATAAAAACCCAAGGTGGCAATTTTAGCCCCGTGGTTTTCCTAGAGCAATCCATGCCTGAGTCACACTGTTCCAACAGCCTCTTACCTGTGCTTGGCCAAAAGCCTCCTCCAAACTGATGACCTTGTGGTCCTTGTGGGAGCTGAGGATACAGCACATCATGCAGATGCAGACCTTGTCGTTCTTGCAGTAGCACTCCAGCAGTTTGCCATGCTGGGGGCATTTCCTCTCAGCCAAACCTTGGGCACCACAGGGCTCCACCAGGACGTGGTTCTTCTGGGGGCTCTTTGTGCTGTGCTTGCTCAGGTGGGCTTGGCACAGGGAGGCTTCACAGTTCGTGCAGGTCTTCACGGCTGGCTGGGGCACCTGAAGGCAGAAATCACACAGGATCACCTCCTCTTTCTGGCCCAAACTTTCCTCCTTCTCGTTGCATTTCACTTCCTGGTTTTCCTCCTCTTGACGAGCAGGAGCATCCTGAAAGTTCTGCACTCTGTTGCGGAATCGGAAGCTGGCCCTCATCTCCCTGGCAGGGTCAGTGAAGGAATGGCAGAGCGGGCAGCTGGAAGGGCCCTGCTGGCAGCCCTGTCCCTCCTGGATGCACCCCTTGCAGAAGCTCTGACTGTGCCCAAGGGGCACGGGCTCCCAGTAAATACCGGGCAGATGGAGCAGGTCAGCTCATCCTTCAGCCCGGCCACGGCACCCGCCTCGCCCGTGGCACCTGTGGGATGGGGCTGAGGGCAGGAAAATGAAACAGAAAGCAACAGTGAAGTGGGGCACATTGTTTCCTCTGTGTTAAAAAAGCTGCTGCCTCCTTTTCCTTGCCAGGGAGGGTCTTCCCTCTCCTGTGCCCACCTTCCAGCATCTCGCCTGCCCCATGGGGAGAAGCCGTGGCCATCACAGGACAAAGTCAATGCATCAGCTCAGGGCTGTGAGCTTGGCTGCTTTAGGGGTAACAGGGCAAACAGCCCCCTCCTGATTGCACAGGGATGCAGCAGCCAGGAATTGGAGAGGGAAGGAAACCTGGGAGAAGTCCTTGTGGGCATGGGGCAGCTGCTGTGGGCAGGGAGGCCAGGACAGCTGGACCAGCAGGGACAGAGATCCCTGAGATGGCAGGGAGCAAAGGAACCAAACCAGCCACTGTTTGTCCCTGCAAAGACACCTGGATGGACCTGGACAACAAGCTGGGACTGATAAACACTGAGAGTGGACAAATGCATCCTTTACTTGAAGTGCAGCCTCCACAGTTCCAGGACACACCTTGAGTGGCCCAAAGCTGAGGTCTGTGTCATTAACTAGGGAGCTCCTGCACCTAGCTAAGCCCAGGGCAGGGTTTGGTATTGGATGCCACTGCTCAGGGCACAGGTGGCAGCTGAAACTCCAAAGAGCAGCCAAGGATAGCTCACCAGGCAGTGAAATGAAGTCCAGGCAGCAGGTATTTCACACTGGTCAGGAGCAGGAGCCTGGAGTGTGCTGCCCACACTACCTGCCAGGTGCCAGCCAGCACAGGGCAGTGACCAAAGCTGTCCCTGTTCACAAAAGCTCATGATTGACTGATTTTCCCCTCCCACAAGGCACACTGTGCCTAGCCCAGGAGATAAATAATGCTGCTTCCCTCCCTTCTGGCAGTCAGAGAGCAGCCACTTCAAAAGCACTGTCTGTCTGTACGAAAAGCAGCTGGTTTATCACTAAGTTATGCCAAAGTGCAAACGGTCCCACTGGCTTTTTTCCAAATGGTTGGAAGTAATTCCTGGGACTAACAGAGCTGCTGAACTGATGCTGATGTTCACCAACAGCTTCCTTCGGTCTCTAGGTCTGCTTGCAGGAATTATTCTCAACAAACAATTATACTTGATAAACAATGTCAGTCCTTTATTTTCCAGGAAGCTGCCTAGGAATGTAGTGCTGGGAGGCACAGGTCAGCCTCGGAGAACAAACCTGAGCTGTGGGTCTCTCCCTGCAGACCTTCCCTTCATGTGCTCCTTCCTGGGAACCCACTCCTACACCTCTGCTCCTACATGCACCCACCCCCAGCACCCCAACACCAGCTGCCTCAGCTGCATTCCCATGTTTTCCCTCTGCAAGTTCATGTTCTCATCTGTCCTCGCACTGTGGCTGATGCATCTCAGAAAAACACTCCTCTTTGGTGGCCCTGAAGCCTGCTGGGTTTGGAAAGGACCAGGGAATGGATTCCTCTCAGTTCTCCCCTCAAAGTGCAGCAGGTATGAGGGGCTGGGTTTGGGGTGGGATGCTGGTTCTGGTTCCGTGGCTGGCCGGGGGGACCCACACTGGGTTCCCACCAGCTGTGCTGGAGATAGACAAGTGTGCAGCTGCTGGTTACATTGGTGCATACTGGCAAAAAAAAAAGCAGTAGCTGCGACAGCACAGCACCTTGCAGAGCTGCTGCTTTCAGGCTGCTGGGATCCTCCCACTTGGCCACATCCCCGAGCCACGTCCTGGACAAATCCAGTGCAACCTCTCTGAGCTGGTGAGCCCTCACAGGGGCAACAGCTGGCACGGGGCTCCCGTGTGCCAGGTGCTCCAGGGCAGCTGCTTTCCATCCCATTGCTGCCACAGCCTGGGCTCCCACGATGACCAGGACACCAGGACACTCTGTGCTGGGACACCGTGGCTGTGCCTCTGGGAGAGCAGGCTGGCTCGCAGGGGACTGCTCTCCTGCTTCCAAGGGGCTGTCCAGGTGCCATCCTGAGCTGTATGGCTGCTGCATCACATTCTGGAGTCTTTTTCTACACTTTTTCTTGCTGTCTTAATCCCACTCAAGCAAATTCGAGGTGCATGCCCCATTTAATTTTTAACCCCCCCCAGTCTGGTGGGTTTCTTCTGCAATGGGTCTTGTGGCATCGGCACCACTCCAAAGTCCAGAATATGGAGGCCAGGCTTTTTCTGCACGAGTTAAACTAGAAGAAGCCACATTTAAAATAGAAATATACGGGGATATTCCCCCACAGGAGCCACATCCCTGGCATTGGTGTGAACAAGCTGGGGGGTCCTGCCACCCCCATGGCCCCAATCACACCCCCTCAGTCCCACAGCCCAGGCAGGTGCAGGAGAGCACCTTCAGCAGAGCCTCCCCGAGCAGGTTTGCACTAACAAATTAAAATATAGCAGCACAGACTTTTCCTTTTGTTGTTTTTTTTTTTCTTTCCACTTTATAGTATATATGTTATTGTTTATTTATAGGCAGATCACTTCACTATTTACAGTACATGAGCGTAGAGATTCTACAGTCTTTTTGATGTAAACAATTAACTCCGCGGCAGGGGAGTCTGGAAAAAGAAGCCAGTTCTGAAGTATTTACACAATTTAAAATAGAACTTTTATACCCACTGGATAAGATATAGAGAATACATTGAGCGATTTGGTTAAATTATCTATGAAACTATAGAATCTGACAATGTAAAAATACAAGAAAACGTTCTCTCATTTTAGAAGGTAGACAGTTAAATCACACTAGAAATAAATCTCTTTTTTTTAAAAATAATAACAATAATAATAAAGGAAAGGCATAAGAATCCATGCCATCTTTTAAGGTTAAAGTATATTACATAAATAAGGACACAACAAAAAGGAACTGGGGAAAAAATTAAGTGAAATATAAAAAAACCTCTACCAATTAAAAAAAAAAAACATACTAAAAGCTTGATTCTTTATCACAGAGGGATCAATTCTGCTACTTTTACTTACTCTGCAAGTAGAAAATTGCAGTTAAGTAGTACTTACTCAGCATGAGCAAGGGAGGCAGAATTGGCCCCTAATAATTTTGAGCAGTGTCCTTTTACTTTAAAAAAAAAAAAAAAAAAAAAAAAAAAAAAAAAAAA
>VXBX01001797.1:88879-135781 GCA_013400415.1 Scytalopus superciliaris
AAAAAAAAAGAGAAAAAGACAGAATTTAGCTTTTTTCTTTTTCATAAATAACAAAGCAGATGTGCCCCTTTTTAGGTGAAATTCTTACACCTTTCTCAAGAAATGCATCAATTTAACCGTTCTCTCTGTTTCTCACATGCATACACACACCCCCTCCCCAACTCCGTGTTGCAGCCAAGCTGCTGCTGCTGCCCCTGACCCCAGGGAGGGCGAGGCAAGAGGAATGAAACCCCAAGGCTGCGTTTGGCTCTATATTGCTTGAGATTGTCAGGGATGGACTACGATGCTTAGAACAGAAAGGGTGTCGGGTTCAGCTGTGAACACCGATGTGTCTCAGGATTCAGCATACCTCCAGAAAGAAAGGAAAAAAAGAAAACAAACAAAAAAAAAAAGGATAAAACTGTGTTGATCTGCAATTGCAATACTCCTTTGCATGGACCAAAAGTCAAACACTCTGGACTGTAACATGGTGACTGAGCTGCTGCTTCATTGAAGATGTGCAGCCCAGCCAGCTGCGCTGAGGAATTGGGATAAACCTTTTCTTTGGGGCAGCATCGAACCTAAAACCTGGGATTGTCCACTGCATTCAGCCCACACACTCAGAAACATTTGCTCCTTCCGGCGGAGCCTCAGGGGCTCACTGGATTCCAGCCAGAAACCCAGGACCCCACCCTGAACAACGAGCTTTTCTGGGGCAAACCTGTGCAAAACAAGCAAGAGGGCATTTTGTCAAGAAATTCTTCACATTCAGCATTTCCCCACAGCACCTGCAGGAAACGACGGGGGGATGTTCTATAATTACATATTTTTAAAAAAATAAATCTCCTCCTGACTTATTGCCTACCAAAGTAAACCCTTTTGCTCCCAGTTTCTCTTTGAAGCCACATTCCTACCCATCCCACAGCCCCAGCCCTCACAGGGGGTTGGAGTGTGAGGGTTCCCTTTTTGGGGTGCCCAGCTCCAAGCTGCACCCACCCCAAGGCACCCACGTTGATGCCACAGGCTGGGTGGGACATAAAGGCAATCCTTGGAGAGGGGAGGGATCCCCACTCCCTGGTAGCACCTGCAAAGCTCTGGATGCCTCTGGCTTTCCTGGCAGCACCATCTACCTGTCCCCACGTAGAGCCTGGGCATTGCTTTGCTCCTGCCCCACTTCCCTGTCCGCATCCAAAACAGTCACAGGCTGCTGAGGGAGGGAGCTCTCACCTGCCCCTGTGCCCGAGTCCGCTTTCCTGCAGACTCGAGCACTGTGAGCTAAAGACATCTTTATAGTAAAAAAACAAAAAAAAACCAAACCAAGAAATGAAATCAAGTGGAAACTTAGTTTTTACCACAAACCCAGTTTGAGGGACTCTAAACCTGGCAGAGCTGCTCTCTCCACTCTCACCCAGTCCCAAAAGTTGGAGGAAGCCACCGGGACAGGCAGCACACAGCCCATGGGGCTCTAAGCATATGCATAAGTCCTGAAAAAAAAATTTCTTGCGGAGGAGGGAAAACAAACCATCCCAATTTAATGAAAAAAAAAAGTAGAAACTCAAACAAACAAAAAAAAACCCAACCCCACTTATAGGCTTCAGGCACCTCAAAGACCACTTATTGCATCTCTTCCTACCCTACGGCTGCAGTACTGATCAGCTCTGTGCAGGACCAGCCCTCCCCTCCCCAAGCACTGGCATCAGCATCCAGCAGCTGGGCATGGGCAGGGGATATGGGCCAACCTGGGGTGCCCAGTTGCAGGAAAACAATGTGAAATTTTGTATGTGGGTACACCAAAACCAATGCCTGGGAAGCAACAGAGTGATCCCCCAGGAGCGGGCTGGAGACCCCCCAGCTCTGCACTAACCCTTCCCCTCCACCATGCTTGATGCATCCCCAGCGGGGCCCAGCCATGGGTGTCCCCTGCTGAGTGGGAGATGGAAGAATTCCACTTACTTAGCTTTTTTTTGTGTTTGTTTTTTCAGTTTTTTGTTTGTTTTTTTCTTTTTGGATTGATCGTTTTCTGAAAAACATCAGCACAGCACAGGACAGTACTACCCACCCTAAATGTGTCGCTATATACATTCTACATAAGCTCTATAGCAATCACATGTAAACATCATCATCGTGAGGAAATACTAGGACAGAAAAAGGCAAAGCTACAATGAGGCAATTGCCAATAGCAGATGCTCAGTCTCGGCCAGAGCTGCTCGTGTTCACTAAGGTGGGATGAGAAGTGGGGGGATTTTGTGGCAGGAGAGACACCAAACCTTGCTGAGGCTGAAATGGCACAAGGACTGTTCCCTGGCAGTGATCGTCACTGGTGGTGGGTTGGGGACCCCACGGTGGCCTCAGGGCCCTCATGCTGCCAGGCTGGTTGTTGTCAGAACCATGGCTTTCCCAAAAGAAATAGCCAGGGAACTGTGCTGGTGTCGGCGCTGCCGGCGTTCCTGCTCCCACCAGAGACCAGCTGTACTCACGGCCCCAGAGCCCGGGGCCATCCCGGCAGGGCTCAGGCTCTTGGCATCACATCTTGTGCAATTTCAGAGGTTTGGGTTGTTCTCCCTGCAAGACGAGATATACCCACGACAGGGAAATGAGATAAAATCCCTAAGTCATGTTGAGGGGAGACCCCAGGAGACTCTAATCTATCTATTGGCAGAGTTAAGGCTATAATATTCTATCTACATAGGATGGCTGAATCTCTAGTGGTCTCTGGGGAGGAAAAATAAAAGGAGGTGATGGCAATGGCTTGAGGAGCAGTGAAATTCCCGCTCCCTCAGGAAAACGGTGCCTCTGGCCAGCTGGTGGTAGGGTTTGCTCCAGCCAGTGGTGGGCTCTCTCCCCATCCCACCTCACCCAGAGATGAAGGGCAAGTCTGCAAGCAAACTTCATGATTGAGCATTCCTTAAATCCAGCCCTGAGGGCCCCTGGCCAGAGGCAGAGCAGGCGAACGTGCCATGGGGCGCTGGCGGGCATGGGGACGGATCCTGGGTGCCGAGTGCGTGCCGGGGAAGTGTATGGCTTATCAGGTACTGGGCGGAGCACAGGCAGGGTGTTGGGTGGGCAGATGTTCGGCACAGTGCTGTGCCCTCTCCCTCCTCTCTGGATTTTGGGGTGGCTGCCCAGCGGGGATCACAGATGGGCCTTCTCACCCCACTTGCTTTGCAGGGGCTGGAAGTGAGTGTAGAGCAAACCACTTGGCCCAGCCAGGCTCCCAGCCATCCAAGCAGCTGGAGAGAAGCCAGCTCCATCATACTGACCTGGAGATATCCAGCCCCAGGGCCTGCCAGATCATGCCTGGCTGGCTCCATCCTCCCCAACCCCTCTCCTGGCTCCAAAGGCAGCAGAGGGCTGGAGCAGTGCTGGCTGGAAGTAGTGCATCCTTCCACCACCCCTCTCCTTGCTGCCTGCAAAGCTGCCTGGCCCTGGCTCCATCACACACCAGGACCCAGCTCAGCACCTGGGTGCTGCTGGGGGGCTCGGGCCACGTGATCAAGAATGGCTTTGACAGCAAAGTGGGCGACCCCAGCACAACCACCGAGCACCCCGGTTTGCCAGAGGGGGAGGTGGGTGAATGTTGGCTCCGTGACTCTGCTCTGACCCCCCATTTGCTGAGTGGCAAGTGCCTCATTACAGTGCATAGTTAAAAATCAAGGAAGCGGTACAATAAATCTGAATTACAGTACATCTGAGCCATAAATACATTTTTTTAAGTATATACTTTTTTTTTTCTCTTCTATTAAAAATTAGTTTATAATCCTGATTCTATTCACAATTAACAATTTCATCATCACACACTACAGACAAAAAAATGTTATGGTGAACACAGCTGCAACTCCACAGCGGGAGCACGGGGAGGGCTGGGAGGGAGAAGAGGGGCCGGGGGGCTCCTAGGCTCACCCTAAAACAACCAGTCAGAAGCAGAGGGACTAACGTGTGGCAGTGAGACATCAACACCATGGGGACTCACAGACAGAAGCAGCTTTGTTCAATGTAAACATCGATCAGAAGGGACAGCAGTCTCTCTCTCGCGCGTGCGTGCTCTCGCTCTCTCTCGCTCTCCATAGACTGAATAATTTCTTTGAAAACGTAAACATATTGGAAGTGCCTTGACTGAGGTATTGAGGTATTCCTCCAAGGTTAAGGCTGTTACCGATGCAGGCTTAGCTGGGCCTCCTGCAGCAAGCTGTCGAAATCCATGGTCTCGTACTTGCTTTTCACTGGAGCTGGGGAGGATTCCTCCGTGCCGCAATCTGGGAATGGCAGGGACAAAAGGCAGCCAGGTCAGGGAGTGGGAAGCTCACACAGCACTGACACTTGTTTTCCAGGTGTGCAAGAATCTGCCAGCTGTAGCCAAACTTGGAGGTGCTGAAACAGGTCATGGGGGGGGGGCCTTGCCTGCCCCACTCCCAGCCCTCTGCCAGAAGCTGAACACATGGTGCCACTGGAAAGCCTGAGGAGTTCACCATATGCCAGAAATAAGGCTGCTTAATTTAACAGCAGCTTAACATTTTAAGTGTATACTTTTGAATGGCATTGTTGCGTTTCACCTCAGCCTGTGGGCTCTGCATCTCATCCTGTACCAGGACAAGCAGGATTTTAGGAACAAGCCGAGCTGTGCAGGAAGGTGACTAGTGGCTCTGCAGCAATTGGCAGGTGAGGAGCACTGAGGGAGCTTCTCCTAAGCTGGAGGGCAGCTCTGGCCTCCATTCCCACAGAACTTCACACTCAACATCTTCATCATGGGGTGCTATCTGCTTCCTGACTGCTATGTGCCCAAAATGAGAGTATCTGGGATTTATTTGGATGAGTAACAGGCATTTGTGCCCACAACCGAAGTCAGAGGGATAGCTGCTCTGAGCAGAGGAGATACTGCAAGGTGCTAATAGATTGGTCAGTGCTCCTGTCAGACTGGGTATCTGGAGATAAGACTTGGGGCTGTATTTTGTGGATCTCAGCCTCTCACTCATGAAGTGGGATCCTAGAACTCTTCAGCCCCTACAGAGTATGGAAACAAACAGGCAGTGTTGGTGAAACACCTGAAGACCACAGCAAGGAGGGCTGGGTGAAGCCTGGGACACATTTCTCTTGCAGGGTTTGGCTCCTGCCCCTCAGATCAGGCTGCAGCCCTATACCACAGGGAGAGATGGAGTCCAGTGAAAACCTGGGTGACACGGTCACTGAGTAAAGCAGGAGGCCTTGCCAAAGCTCAGACAGTATTGAAAGGGTTAATGTGACCACAGCACATTTCAGTACCATCAGTGTAGCTCAAAAGTGCATGTGCAGTGTGGCGAATCTGTCCTGCAGAGCAGCAAACCACCCAGATCACCTCTTGGGCTAATGAAATGCTGCTCACTGCTTTCTCTAACAACTGGGATGGGAGTTTTCTGCTGGAAAGCCTCCAGGGCTGTGCAGAAACGCAGCAGAGACAGGATGGGCTGTGGTCAGCTGAGACCCAGGAGCCTTGGGGTGTGATGCTACACTTTGCAGCCAACACACCCTTGGGCCTCATGCCAATTGCTCTTCTTTCTCTCCCCAGCTTCCCAAGCCACCTGACTGAGCAAAGAACAGCTATGTGAGCCACAGGAAAGCCAGTGGGCTTTTCCTGCAGGCTCTAAACATGTTTGGGATCCTCGTGCAATGAGGGCTCAGCAGTGCAATGTGCCATTACAGCTCTGTGCTGATAAAGAGACTCCAGCTTTCTTACCCAAGTCAGCGTATCTGGTCCAGAAGAAGCGCCCGAGGCCACCAGAGCTGAGCTGGAAGGAAGGCTCGTTCCTCTTCCTTAGCGAGGGGCCGTTCTTCAGAGATAAGGCGGCGTGCTCTGAATACCGGTAGGTGATGAAGCCGTATTTATCCCCCCTGAGCAAGCAGAGAAAGAATTCAAGATGTGACGGGCCCCGCAGCCCTTCTGGTGCAGTTCTGCCCAGCACTGTGCCCCTATCCCTTCATCCTACTGTCCCTCCATCCCAGCAGACCTCCCCATGCCCTTGGATCTGTGGACACACTGCATCTCTTGCCAAAAGCACAGAGACCATGGGGTCAGCTGACCGAGGGGGTTGGTGTGGCACCTCCTGACACTGCTGATGGGGCTTAGGGAGAGGGGCTGCCTGTAGCTGCTGGAACCCTGGACCACAGCTCATTGCCCACCCACCTGTTAGTCCTGGACAGGACCTGACACTCCACGATTTCACCAAACACCTCAAAGCGTTTCTTCAGTTCGCTGGAGCTCATGCTGCTGGAGAGGTTTCTGATGTACACAACCCGGCCTTCCCCCTGGCAAGGCAAGGGAAAGGTTTCAAGCTCCATGACCTCACACCTCCATGCTGCTCATGGCTGCTGGAAATGTGGGGCTGTTGAGGAGCCCCTGTAAGCCAGCACTGGGATACACTGCATGGGCATGTCCTGACATTTTCAGGACCTGGCTGTTTCCACTCCAGCCACTTCGGGGTGTCACCTGCAGGACACCACTGCTGCAAGAGGCAGCCATAGCCATGCTGGAGCAGCTGCCACCCCCTTCTTCTCTTTTAAAATTCCTCTGAACTCCTGCAGCTCTTTCAGATTCTCCTGAAGAAGATGTGGGAAATATTCCCAAGAATTGCTAGGGGCAAAATCCAATTACATTGCAGGAATAAATGCCAAAGTGGCGCGTGTGTGTGTGTGTGTGTGCACTCTGTGTGTGCACAACAGTATGGAGCATTTCCCACATTCCCACCCCTCTCCCAGCTCCCACCCATGGGTTCCTGGTGCATGAGGATGCAGCAGAACCACATCTGTAATGACAGAGCAGCTCCAGGGATTCCCCAGCTCACCCCCCAAAGTGCCAATGCCAACTGCGCTGAAGCACCAGCGTAGGATGCTCTGGGCATTTCTGTGCCAAGGACTCCATGTGTTGCCAATTGCTGTGGCTTCCGCTCCAGGTTGGGTTTTTCTCTCCCTCCTCCACCCCCATGTCCTTGTTTAACATTGGCCTCGCACCAAGGGATGCTGAAGCCAGGGCTAATGGGCTCCACTGCTGCTTTTCTGGAGTGGGAGATGAACTGAGGGCTGGGGATTGCTTTGTCCCAGCATGGGGTTCCCTCACTTACGATGGCCTTTTCCCGTCTCTTCTCCAGCTGGCCCCGGTGCCCGTTCCCGCCCTGACACTGCTCGCCGTTCTCACACCTGGGAAGCGAGGGAGAGGAGATCAGCCCGGGACAGGGGCAGCTGGTGGGGAAAGCTTCAAACATCAGTGCTAAGCCAGAGCATGTAGTGGCTGCAGCAGCAGATGGACACTCTGGAGCACTGGCAGCCAAGGAGAGGGGGGAAGTATGGAAACACTGGGAGGGACACTTGAAGGTATTTTCTGGTAGGTGCCAGAGGGTGTCTCCAGCAGGCACTCACCCCTTCCCAGGCCCAAATCAGGTCCCTGCCCATGCCCTGTCAGCCATGGAAACCCTTGGCTGCTTGACCCCGCTGCTGCTTTCTTTGGTCATGGCTGATGTTTGCAGCAGTGGCTGATGTAGAACCAATTATTTTTATGGCTTTTTTTTCATTAATTAGCATTTTTACTACTTGGACCAGTAGAGCACAGAGGACTGAGGCTGCCCTGCACCACCCTTCAAAAATACAGGGGCAAGAATGATGCCAAGGTCCCCATGCCCCCTGTACCTGAAGGTGCGTCTGCTGGCAGGTGATCGCGACCGGCAGCAGGATGACCCCGAGCTGGACCTGCTCCGGGAACAGTAATGCAAACTGGTCCTGGAAAGGGGGTTTCTCCGCAGGCACAGCTTGGTGTTGCCATGCTCCTCCTCTTCCTCCTCTTCCTCCTCATCCTCCTCCTCCGCGGGGGAGCCGCTCTCACTGCAGCTGTCTTCAAAGACGGTGTCATACTCGGGGGTCTTGCAGAAGACCATGTCCTCATCATCAAGAGCACTGTCCAGGAAGCCAAAGTGCTTTGTTAAGCTGGCTCTGATCTCCTGGTCTCTCAGCTGCTTGACACCGTCCTTCCACAGCATCTCTCCACCCTCCTCCTTGCCAAGGTCCAGTCCCTGGTAGTGGGCGGCCGGGACCCTCCTCTTGTGCTCCGTCTCCACCTGGCTCGTGGGCTCCCATGACTTGAGCACCTTCCTCTGCAGGGCAGCCTCGGGTTTCAGCACCTGGCAGTAGTCATGGTCCCCGAAGGAGCGGGAGAAGGGCCGCTTGAGCAGGCCCTGCTGCTCAGGGAGTGTGGGGCGCGTGGCAGCAGCTCGGCTCAGGTGGGCAAAGAGCTCCGTCCTCTCGGGGTGCTTCCTGGGGGCTTTCCGGGAGGCTGCCACGTCCCCTGTGCCCCCCGGACTGGGGGCCATCCCGTCCTCCTTCCCTGGCTCCTGGGGGATATCTGGCTTGTACAGGTCCTCCTCAGCAGGCTTGTATGGTGGAGTGGTGGGTGGTGTGAGACCTGAACCCCCCCAAACAAAGGGCAGGAGTCAGCTCTGTCCCCACCATCCTGCCCTGTCCCACCCCAGTGCTGCACCAGGTATTGCAGGGCAGGAGGCCACTTGGCCCCACAGCTTCATTCATCCAGTGGCACTTGGGGAAAAAGAAGGACGCCTGATTCCAGCAAGGATCAGAGGACTCTCCCTTCCCTCCTGGCTCATCCAGGGGCCCCCTGAACAGCTGCCCCCACCCCAAACACATGCCCCTGCTCATGGTGCTCAGATGTGATAGTGCACAGGGAGTCTCCTGTGTTTGCAGTGCAAAGGGGAAGAATGTGGCCCCCAGCTGAGTGGGCTGGAGCTGATGACTCCAGACTGAATTTAGGGTAAATTTTCCCTCTCCCAAGGAGGAATTTTGCAAAACTAAAAACTTAAAAGCCTGTACTACCTGCTGTCCCACACAGCTCCACAGTCAGCATTGGCTCAAAGTTTCTCTTCCCAAAGGCTGGGTCACTGGAGAAGAGCAGAAAATCAGGAGGGAGGAAGTGTTTAGCTGAACCACAGTCTCAAAATCCAAAAGGAAGCTGAGAAAACACTGCTTGCAGGTAAGCCCTCCCACTATGGCTAGTGCATGATGGAAGGGTGTGAGGGCAGCAGGCTGAGCAGCGTGCCCTCCCCATCCTGATCAGAGCTCTGGGGCACACACAGAAGTGCCCTGCCCTCAGTCCAGAGCTCTCACAGCTCCTTGGATCCAAGCAATGGCTGTGGCTCCCCACAGCCCCATGCCCAGCTGTATGGCTCAGTCTGCTCTGCAAAAGCAGCTTCATGTGCTTGCTGCAGAGGCTTGGCCCATCAGGTGGTTTCCAGCCCCAGTGGAGTTCCCTCAACCCCGTGTACACTTACGTTTGTGCCAAGGACAGCGTGAGACACCTGGGTGTTTCTGAAAGGCAAGAGAGAAGCAGGTTACCAGTGGAGCTGTACTCCCTGCAGCATCCGTGGTCTGGCAGGGGCTGGGCACCTGGGGCTTTGCCCACCTGAGAAAGAGGGCTCATGCTGCCAGGGCTGAGCCATTCGTGCTCATGAATCACTTGCAGACAGCTGTATTTTGCTGCAGCTGAACCCCAGAGCCCAGGCACAGTGTGAGCCCATGGGCAAGAGGGACCTGGAGGGATGGGGCAGCCTGGTCCCTACTTGGGTGAGCACTACACCAACTCCTTCAACTTATAAGGATGGGGAAACTGGAGCAGAAGGTCCCCATGGATTGAAAGCACCCCAAAATCAGAACAGGCGCCCAGCTCCCCATGCATGGGATTCCAAAGCCAGCCACCACATGGGGCTGTGCTTGTACCTGCTCACAGCTTTACTGCCAGCTGACTGCTCAGTGCCTGGCAGCAGGGTTGGCACAGGCAGCATGGATGCACTGGGGAGGGGTGAGCACAGTGGCAGACCCAGGCACCCCCTCACCTGTTTGCTCCAGGAGGGCACAGCGCTGGCTCTCAGCCCCATTTCCCACCTCGCCATCCACTGGGGAACCCAGGGAGAGGGGCTGGGGCTCCACTGATGGTGCTGTGCCCCCCACCTCCACTTCGGCCGCAGGCTCTTCGGCAGCGAAACCCTCCAGCACTGGGCACGGTGCAGCCTCTCTGCAGGCAAGGGGGCCAGAGGGCTCGGGGGGTGGCTCATTAAGGAAGGAGAGCCAGTGCTCAAGCTCGGGGTTGAGTCTCTTGGACCGGCGGACGGCGTAAACAGTGTTGTCCTGCTTGCGGGCCACCTTCCCCACGGCTGTGCCTGGGGTGCCCTCTTGCTTCCCAGCATCGTCCTCATGGCCACCCAGCTCCCGCGGTGCCTCTGCCTCGGCCCCGCTGCTCTGCTGTGGCTCACCCTTCTCCGTTTTCACTCTGGAGCTGCAAGTCCCACTGGCATCCTCCCCATCCCGGGCCGGCGGCACAGGGGAGCAGGAGCCAGGCGGCCGTGCCAGGGCAGCGTACACGGGCTTGCCCAGGCGGTATGGCTTGCTCACGTCACACAGCAGGTCCCGCGCCAGCAGCTCCTTCAGGATGGAGAAGGATGCTCCAGGCTTCTTGCAGTCCCCGGCTGCCTGCCAGGCACAGCCCGGCCGGCTCTGGGCGCTGCCAGGGGGGCCCGGCTGCGCGGGACAGTCCGGTTTGGCTCTCTTGAAGGGGCTGCTGCAGGGCTGGGGCTTGGCATCGGGGGCGTCGCAGGCGGGCAGCTTCCGCGGGGGCAGGCAGTAGGTGTGCATGTAGCGGATGAGCTCCACCACGGAGTGCATCTCCCCCTCGCAGGAGAACTGGCTGCCGGAGCCATCCTCTGCTGAGGAGAGGGGCGTCACCGAGCCACCCGAGCTCAGCGAGTCCTCGCTGGAGTCACTGTCGTCCTCGTGATGGGCGCAGTCGCCCGGGGACGGGTGGTGGCCACCGCTGGGACACTGCTCAGCTGCCTGGGAGGCTTTGGTCTGGGAGCCGGGGGGGGCGGAGGTGAGGTGCCGGTGCAGCTCAGTGCAACTGCGGCTCTGTGCCTGCGGGACACTCGCCCTCCTGTCCCGGGGACCCTCCACCTTTGGGGAGGAGAGAGGAGAAAATCAGCCCCAAGACCCACAGCCACGACCTGACACAAGTACCTGGCATGGGGGGAGAAGCCCTCCAAGCTGACAGAGCCACTTTGCATCCTCAAACCCCCCAGTTCCGGCTCAGCAGCGCCCCAACCTGCCTGGGAGTCAGCCCCCCGCCCCATGTGCTGTCCCCCTGCACACAGTGATGCTCCTTCTTCCCGGGAGAGATCTGCTGCTCTTCCCAGGCCATCTAATTTGCCAGACCTAATGCACTGCACAATTACCATTAGCAAAGCAGAAAAATCTTTGATGGCAAATTCTGCTGGGTTTCAGATCAGCTTAAGTGAGGAGTGGGCTCTGCAATGTGGCATGCAGCTCTCCTGGCTCACGGCCACTGGCTTGGGCTGAGAGTCAGTGGGAAGGGGGGGGCTTTCACAAATGGGCACCTGGGGAAGCTGGAAGAGGCTGAACCAGACTGGGTCCAAATGAGATCGAGGCAGTTCTCAGCCCAGGAAAAGTCCGAAGTTTTGCTAAGCCTGGACTGCAGCCCCTGTACACACAGGGATGGGAACGCTGCAGGTGATGATTCCCTGCTTGTTCCCAGCCCTTTGCCCAGCTCAGAGGCTGCCCATGCTCTCCAACACCATCCTTCAGTGCCCTCATTTAGGACAGCTCCCAGCGGTGGGCACTGCACGGGCTCGAGCTCTGCCCACCGAGGAAGTACCTTTGTGCAGGGCCGTGCTGGTCGGGATTTTGGGGTCCCCGGGCGCCGGGCACTTCCGTCCCGCTGAGCATCACAGCTCGGAGGCACATGTGATGGAGAGAGGAGCAACTTCTTCAGCTGCAAAGAGAAGTGGCAAGAAAAGGAGTCGGCATCGCAGTGAGGGCAAGAGAAAGCGCCAGCAGGGCTGCAGCCCTTTGGCTCTCATGTGCACTGGGCACATCCATCACTGAGCACCCAATCCAGAAATGGGGCAGGAAAAATCTAAGGCAGGGAGGAATTTCCCACCACTCCATGGCTGTGGGGGCAGGTGCCTGGCCACATGCAGCCCTGAGGGGATCAGGGATATCTCCACAGCATTCACCCATGTCCCCATGGACCCTCAAGCAGGTTGGGGCAGTGTGGACATGAGGGAATTTACTTCCCAGGAGCAACCCCGCTCCTGTCAGACACACAGGAGCTGCTATAGCATCCAAACTTCTTATTCCATCAATTCTGCCCTTAGGTGACAGAGGCTTTATGCTGATGTGAGTGACAGGTTTGGACAACTCACTCGTGTCCCCATGCAAGGCTCATTTAGCTGAAACATCCAGAGAAGGTCTGGACTCATTAATGAGCTTTCAAGGCATGTTGCAGATGCAAACCCCCGTGGGACACGTCAAGAATCTTCCCAAAGCCCATGGACAGTGGCAGTGGGGTTTTCCCTGGGTCAACCCACAAGGTTTTCCTGTGGTCACCACAAGGTCAGCATAACAATTTCCTTCTACTCAAACCCAGTTTTGCTTAGGGGGAGGAAAAACACCAACCCCACACCCAGCAATAACATTACATATTCCGCCCATGTCGCGCTAACAACCAAAGGCGACAACAGCTCAACAGCAAGACGACTGCGTAGGCACTGGGGGACTGCACGGAGGAGACAGATCTGGGGCTCCTGTGCTGGTCAGTGGGCACAGAGCCCTGGGGTGATAGAAACAGGCAGTGCCCAGGTCAGGGTCTGCTGGGAAATGTCAACCAGGGCACCCACAGCTTTAGGTGTGCAGCTCCTGTTGGTGGAAGCAACCAGCACCCTTTCCCCCCCACCCCTGCAACGTATACATCCTATATATACACATACATATCGTGTGTGATATATACCCCTGCGCAGGGGCGTGGGCGGTGGAAATGCACGCTGTCACCACTGGATGTCACTCCTCCCCTTTTGGGTTTTTGGGGAGACCCCAGGACTAGGTTGGAGGTCCCTGGGGGGGGGACTGTGAGCCTCAGGACAGAGCAGGCTGGGTGCCCTATCCCAGAGGATCTCCTGGGGATGGCACTAAATGCTGCCAGTTAGTCCTGGGCAGTGGGGCTGGAGCCCCAGTATGGCAGAGAACCAAGACGGATGCTCCAGTCACCAAATCTGTAGGGCCTGGAGACCACACAGCCCCTGAAGGGTTTTGGTGGAAGGCACAGGGAGGGTCAAACCCTCCTGCTGAAAGCTGAGGGCACAGGATGACACCCGGGCCAAGCCCCTCTGTGCCTCTTGTGAGAGCAGCAGGGAGCTCGGCCCGGGGCAGAGCCGGGTGGGAACAGCCACTGTTGCCCATGGACACGGGGCTGGGATGAGCCAGAGAGACCCCCAGGCAGCCCCAGATCTGCATGTCCAATTAAAAGCAAGTGTGGGTCTTGCCAAAGCAGCCCCCACCCCTTTGACACCCGCCCCCACCCCGTTCATATATATATTTGTATACACACAGCTTGTTCCCGTGAGGATGGTGATGGAGGTGACAGCAATGATGCAGAACATGTATACGTATACAATACAAGTATATGCTTTGGTATTGACGGTTAAAGAGAGTTTTAAGCCTAGAATGAAAAAATTCAGACCTTTGCTTCCTATCATACCCATGCAGCCGGCTTATCAGGGGCTCATCCAAATCCACCTTAAACAGTAGGAAGTGGGTTCTTACTAGAGACAGCTCATCAAACTCGGGGGCCGGGGGCGGCCCCCCCGTGACCGGGGCGGTGGGTTTGGGGGAGGGGGCAGGTGAGGTGTAGGCATGGTTGAGCGTGTCCCCCTCTTCCATAGTTCGGAAGGCAGCCAGGCCCATGTCATCTCCCTGTATATCATCCAGTGTCTCGGTGAGGGCTGCCAGCAGCGCTTCGTTCTCGCTGTCTATTATCTGAAAGGAGCAGGCAGAGAAGATAGGGAGTTAGGCTGGGCAGAGGGTCTGTGGGGTGCAGGGTTGGGGGAGAGGGACTAGCAGTGCCATGCCAGCTCCCACTGACCAGCTCCCACTTCCCACTGACCCCACGGAACAACCTGTGAGAGCTTTTCCCCAGCACAGCGCTAGGATGGGATGAGGAGGAGAGACCCAACTGGAAAAGGAGCATCAATCCATCCACCTGCACCCCCAGCAGCAGCAATATAATGAATCAGAGCATCTTCTCTCCCAACAGTTGTCTCCACCCCACCATCAGGCAAACAGCAGCAGATAAAGGATCTGTGATTAAAAGGCTCCTTGCCCAAATCCCCCCACTCTGGGCTGCAAGTGCCCACAGCACAAGCTATCCCAGCTGGGATGGGAACCCAGGTAGGGGGCAGGCACAGCCCCTTGCCCTCTGTGGGGCTGGGTAGGTCTGAGAGAGCATGACTGGTTAATCTGCAGCTCGCCTGACAGGGGAGGCAGAGGAAACATGAGGTGTGAGCTCAGCCCAGGGCTGCCCAGTGGACAAGAGGGCACGGTCTCCCAGGAGGGCACAAGGGAAGCTCAGCCCTTGGCTGCACTGCTGGCCAAATACCACAGCTTTGGCCACTAACAGTAAGAGGTTTTATTTTCACTAGAAGTCCCCAAATGCAGGCACCTCCAGCTCAACAGGAGTCTCAGCCCTCACACTTAAAGCTGGCTGCATCCAGTGCTCTGTGAGGGGCCTGGTCCAGGGAACATAACCCACATAGCAAGATGTGCCTTGCATTATAGCTCCTCTGATCTATTTTTTGGATGAACAGCATGATCTGAGGATGCTGATGGAAGATTTGTGAGGGTCTAGGGCTGCATCAGGCCAGACAGGACCAGGGGCTGCTCCTGCCTTCTCCCTTCCCACTGCTCCGACCTGATCCCTCAGGTCCCTCTTTCCACCTGGGTTTTGGCTTGACTGATGCATCTCCAGCCTTCCCAGTGCCATCCCCGTCCCACACAGCCCCACGAGTTCCCTTCCAGTCTGGCAATACACTGCAGAAGCCCAGAAGAGGATGCAGAAGCTGAGGAATGGCTGGAGTGAGTCAGGAGTTCCTTCTTTAGGGTTCTCCTCCATCATATTCTGAATGTAAACCATGTCCAACAAGAAGCAGGCTACCATCAGTGATAAAATTAGCACGGGGTAAATTCAGGCTCACAAGCAGGACTGTTGCCTGCACACACCCTCTTGTGTTTCACTCATCTTATTTGAAAATTAAATATCTTTTGTTCCATGCCCTAACCTTGCTCGCAGTTACTAGAGCAGGCTCCAGGGAAAGGCAGCAGGATGCTCCATTTTTGGCTCTGTTTCTTTTCCTCCTGTTATTGGCACGAGAGCACTGTGCATACAAGTTCAGTGGGATACATTTCATCATACTCCACTGCTCCTAATGGGCCTGTCTTTTGCATTTCTTTTCTGTTTATCTTTTCCCCAGGAAGTTCAGCGGAAAATATGCATCTCGTGATGAAGGTCCCTCAGCTGGACTGGACCATTTTCAAGCACAGCATCAGCACAGCGTAAAAGCCAAAGGGTTGTTATTATGGCCAGGTTAGAAAATATTGAGGCCTTTTGGGTTTTGTTCCTCTTGTTTAAATATAAATCCTGCTCCCTCCCAAAATGTAACCCAGAATTGGTGACTAGCTGGCACCAGTGGGTCACAACCTCCTTTTCTGAGGGATAAGGGCCTGAGTGATACTCAGGAGGGCAGAGAAACTCCAGCCCTCAAGGACAGGCACGTGCAGGGCACGGCATGAGCTTTGGGAAAGGTGAGGGGGCTTTGGGCAAGGTGAGAAAGGCAAAGTGCCTGATTCCCAGGCAGCTACTGCAGCTCCCTGTCCCCAGCCTGCCTCCTCTGTGCTCACAGCCCTGCCCTGGCCCCACAGCTCCATGAGATGCTCAGCTTTTCTCCAGGGAGAGACAGGAACAGTGCTGAGGGTCATGGACCAGCCCTGCCTGTGCCAGGAGCATGCTCTATCCCAGCACCGCTTTGCACCGTGCAGTCCATGCTGGCACAGTGATGGATCCATCCCAGCACAAAGCTGAGGAGGGAAACCAGCCACCTCTGCCAAAGGGACCCCAGCCCCAAACAGAGGGGCTTCCAAAGCTGGGAAGCCAGTGTGGGAGGGGCTGCTTTTTGCTCCTGAGAAAGGAATAATCGCGCCCCACACCACAGTGCTGAGACCCCCGCACTGCCGCCCTGGCACATCCTGCCTTTCCGGGAATCGAACGGGATGCACTGCACCCCAGCTGTAATTCCCTGTGAATAATACATCACAGGAGGGCTGGCTCAGCAGCCTCCTCTGCTCCTCCACCTCCTCATTAGCCTTACTCCGCTTGCCCCATTTAGAGCTGGTGAACAAATTAATGGAGCACTAATCAGCTGGGGAGGAGATATTAATAGTTGTTCGTGTTCCCTCCTCCCTCCCTCCCTTCTCCCCCTGCCTCCATCCTCAGGTGCCCTATGCCAGGGGGATGGGGGTACCTGGAAGAGCTCGGAGTCGTCAGTGCTGTACTGGCTGGAGTCTGTCTCCGAGTGCTCCCCGCACCACTGCAGCTCGCTGAAGCAGCTGGCCGAGTCGAAGTCGCTGGCATCCAGCTGAGACAGATCAATCTCGGGGAAGTCAGAGTAGAGGTGCTCCTCGCCAGACACCTCATACTGCACAGAGAAGAGAAGACAAGAGAGAGGGGTGAGCCCACTGCTGTGCCAGGGGAACAGGCAGCAACGGGCAGCAGCATCCCCTTGCAGAGACAGCCGGTCTCCCAGTGTGCTCCCACCTCAGCTCAGGCCTGTTTCTCAGACCCTCTTTCTACATGGCTCCAGGAGCAACTTCATGGCAGTGCAGAGTGTGGTGAGCACCTCTCCGCTTTGTACAGCCTGGCACTATCACTGCTGGTTGCTGAGAACACCCTCACAACTGCCACCAAACCCCCCTCTTGTGTTCCAGCTGTGGCAGGAGTCAGAACAGCAGCATCAGCATTGGAAGAGCCTTGTCTCCCCCAGGGCACAGCACAGTCACCCAAACTGTGGCAAAGCAGCTGCTGATGCTGTTAGGGTCCATTCCCACCTTTGGTGCCCGAGGGGTGACATCCAGGTTATCCAGCTGCCCTGGGGACTGAGGCAAGAGACTTGGGTGCACATGGGACACCAATGCACAAGACAAGGCTCTGGCAAGTGGCCTCACACTTGGTCTGTACCCTGTCCCCACCACATGGCACTGAACCACTCAGGGGCAGTCCCTCTGGGAAAGCTGCACATCCTGCACATCCCAAAGCACCACCGATGCAATCCAGACCCTGCTCCCTGCATTGCACAGGATGAGAAAACGGCATGGAAATGAATGGATGTCCAGGTGCACACAGGGTGGTGCGACCTCTAGGAACCCAGCTAAAAATCCCCGTTCAATCACAGAAAGGAGCTGGCACTTGCTCTGCTTCAGCCTGGCTTCCAGCCACTGCCCTCCCACAAAGCCCCACAGCTGCACCCAGCACCCCTGGGAGTGAGGGCTGGCACCGGCAGCCACTGCCTGTGCTGGCATTTGGACTGTGCCTGGTTTTGTCCTGATGTCCAGGTTCCAAACGTGCAGGGGAAAGGTCTGGTGTGACTCCTCCCGGCATTGGCTGCCCAGGGGGAGTTTTCTGGCAGTGAGGGAAGCAAGTTTATTTACAGAGCAAATGGATTTTAGAGCAGGCAAACATCTGAGCATGTGAGCAAGGCTGCAGGGGCAGGGGAACATGAGGGCTCCTCCTCCTGAAGTGCTCTGGAAGGGTCTCCTCCTTCATTCAATGGGAAGGAAAAAAGATTTCAAACAGCTGGAGGAATGGAAAATGCAGTTTTTCTTTCTTTCTCTTCTCTTTCTTTCTTTTTTTTTTTCTTTTTTTTTAGTTGGGAGAATCTAGGATTATTGACTGTGTTCCCCTAGACTGAGGAGCCTGTCTGCTGTGCTCCCCACCGTGTTTAGGACACTCCAAAGGACACTCCTGTGCACACACTCACTCCCATTTTACATTTCTCACCTGCTTCCTGCCCCGACCAGTCCCAGGGGATGTGGGAGACAGGCTGAGCACCTCGGAGGAGACAGCGAGGGAGAGGGGGAGCATTGTCATGGCCCGATGGTGAGCCAGTGCCATGTCACGGCAGCTGGGGCTGCAGGGAGCTGCTGATGCTGGGGGATGCTCTCCCCAGCATCCTCCCTTCCTCCCGTTGCTGGAGGGACATGGATCAGGCAGATTACACAAGCGTGGTGTAATATCAGGCACCTTTGAGTGGCTCTGTGATCTGACACTCCTCACTGGCCCCCTAAGGCTGGGGCTTTCCTAACCTGCCCTGTAAAAATATTTGGTCCACATTCTCACCACTGCCTGTTCTGGGGGACACAGATGTGACCTTTCCCCTTGTTCTCCCAGCCCCTTTGCTCAGATGCAGCCTGGACTGCTCTGGGATCAGATGTCCTTTGGCCTTTCAGATGTGTCCCTTACCTACTGTGGTTTGTCCCTGCCTTCCTGCCCCTGTTCTAGTGCCTGCTCCAGAAAAAGTCTTGCAACAACTTTGGCTCCCCCTTCTCCCCAAATCTTCCCATGGGAACACAGGCAAAGGCTTTTATTTTTAGAAAAGCCATACATACATATATATATGTGTGTCTCTGTGTGTGCGTGTGTGCGTTCAATTAAAAATAGCAGAGCAGTCAAATTCTCCTGCTCCTTTTGATATGCCACAAGGGAAAAGATCCTGGTGCTGAGATCACAAGGAGCAGCTGACACCAGTGCTCGGGATGTCTTTTGATCAACTCCACAGATGTGACATGTCCCCATTGGCAACAGGGCTGGGTAAAAATAAACTGCTGCAATCTAATGCTGCTGAGCTGCCCTCTCTGGGCACCCTGTCGGCAGGACTGCCCCAGCACTGCCACACTGTGTATGCTCCCAAGTTCCCAGCTAGCATAGATCAGGAATGCCCAAAAACTCAGCTCTGGCTGCATTGAGCCCCCTCCTCCTCAAAAAATGTGAGAAGAGCCTTTTCTCAGTGTGATCACCTGCATGAGCACCTGGATGGGCACCTCAACACATGGTCACAGCTCCAGCCAGCCCCCTCTGCAAGACAGGGTCATTTCACCAGCCCAGCCACCAAGGGCCTGAATCTCCAGAGGGAATCCATCGCTGAGCTCAGAATCCATCACTCCAAGCACCGCAAGCCCAGCACAGAGTGCTGAGAGCAGAGTCCCTCTGGGATGGCCACATGGGTGGGGGAGGACCCAGCCCCCCACCCAGAGTCGGGGGTGGCAGTGGCAGTGGGGAGGATGCCTGCGGGCACGGGACCTCATCTGCTCTGACTTTCCCTTTTCCCACCCTTTGAATTTCCTGCTGCCTTGGGAGAGGAGTGAACTTTTGTTCTAATTTTACTCGGGAGTTTGTAGGAAGATCAGCCATGGGTTCTTGGTGTGCAGCCAGCAAACACCCATGGAGACATGCTCAAAAATTCGGAGGCATCCTCCAGCCCAGACACCTGGCCTGTGTGTGCTGCAGCAAGGCTGTGACCAGCAGGCTGCCAGCAGCTCATTGCAACGTGTCTGATGAGTCCCTGCTCCAGGGAGGAGAGATGCCCTACACAGGTGCCCCCCATGCCACACACCTCCACCCTTTGCGGGAGCAGGAGCCCAACCTTGGGCATCCCCTCCTGAAGCAATGCCATGCAGGCAGCTGCACCTGGCAGTCAGAGCTGGAAGGTGGAGGACATTTGGGGAATGACCCCCATTCAGAGACATCCTCCTCTGCTTTCCTTATAGCATGAAACAACTCTGACCTCAGCCCCAACAGAGACACATTCGCAATTCTAGGACAGAGAGGCAGCTGATACTCGCTTGCGTGTTGCACAGAGCTCCCCTCTGCAGAGGCTTTGCTCGACAGAGCAGCACTGCTTTTATTCATCTATTGCTGTGCTTGGACAGTCCTGCTTGCCCCTGAGCACCTTGAGTGAGGAGAGGCCTATGCTACACCTTCTCCTGGAAACCCCATGTGAGAAAATCAGTCTGAGAGCTTCTGGTGCCTCCTTGGTCATCATCCCTTTGTCCCCCTGGGAGGGAATGGAAGAGCTCCCAGCTGCTCTGAGTCCCTGTCCCTTTGCAAAGTCCCCAGTCTTTGTCCTTCTCGGGACTGTGGCAAGACAAGGCAGAACCAGGAGTGGCAAGGACCACCTGCCTGCTAGTGAGGGTGGTCAGTGTGGGCCACCGTCTCCAGTGTCCCCAGCAGCCCTGGTACCTGGGCAGTCACTGGCTGGAGCCACATCCAAGAATGTCCCATTGAGCACAGCTCAGTGCTGGCTCCTGATG
Organism: Scytalopus superciliaris; assembly: GCA_013400415.1. Classification (NCBI taxonomy): domain Eukaryota; kingdom Metazoa; phylum Chordata; class Aves; order Passeriformes; family Rhinocryptidae; genus Scytalopus; species Scytalopus superciliaris. The sequence continues at coordinate 109,085 of VXBX01001797.1, forward strand.
CTGTGGGGACAGCAGGTGGGATATTTCCCTTTCAGTTCCTTCCCCTGTTTTGGAGCAGCATTAACTGATGAGGGAGCATGTAAGGTCTTATCTCTGCAGGGACATGAGGCTCCTCTCCAAGCCCAACTCTAATTCAGGTATTGGATTAATGAGATAGTCAACTTGGACCCCTCAAACTAAACCCCCCTCAGCCAGCAGGACTGGAGAGGCTGGCTGGGGCTGGGCTTCTGGATCCTGAGGAAGCTGTATCCATGAGCCCACAGAGAGCAGGAACCACAGCCCTGCTGCCAGGCAGTAGCAACCTAAACCAGGGTAAGCATGAGAGCTCAGCTCATTGTCTGCTGTGCTTAACTGGCTCAGGGAGCTGGGGACAGAGCAGTGACCGTGACAGAGACCTGGAAGTCCTCTCCTCTGTCACACCCCGACAACAGCACCGGTAGAAATTTCCCTTATCTGCAAAACCCCTGGGGGGTCCAATGCCTTGAAGTCATGGCCAAGTATTTTGGAGTGAGCTCTGAGCACACTGTGATGGTACACACACTGTACTCATGCTTAGTCAGGCTGCAAAAGTTTCAGCCTCTGAAGTCTGCCGGCGTGAAAGTGCTGCTGGACACGGGCAGCACCTTCGCAGGTTCCTAATCCTGCCTAAGCCTGGGAGGGCAGCTCTGCATTGCTGCCTGCAGACACAGCCCCAGGATGCTTTGCAAATTGCCTTGTCACTCATGTACCACTTTGCTGTACGGAAAAAAGGAAGGAAAGTGTCAGCTCCTTGGAGGGGCCAAAGGAACAAGCCAGAAACAGCAGCCCACCTCCTCCTGAGGAGCGAAGCGGTGACTCAGCCCTGCACGGAACCTCCTCCCTCCCCACAGCCAAGTGCCTACCCAAAGCATTAAGGGATAAATATACAGCCACATGTGCTGGAGACAGAGCCCCAAATTAGCCAGTAGCATTTAGGCTGGGACCCAAACAAGCAGAAGGTGAGAAATGCCGAGAACATGAATTGCCAGCTCCTGCCAGCCCTCCGTTGGCCCCACAGGCAGTGTCAGATCCCAGTGCCCACCTTCTCAGACGGACAGGGAGTTTCTCTCTCCTCACCCTCACCCCAGCCTTGACTCTAAAAAGAAAACAAAATCCTTGGGCAGGGGTTTTGGAGAGAGCCGTCTGGGCTTATCAGGGAAATCCGTAATCACAGACTGCTTGAAATGAGGATTACAGCCATGCAGGGAGGCAGATACTGCATGGCTGTTCCACTGGGATGAGCTGTCCCAGGGCAGTGCGATGGTGGGCACGGCTGCTCACCTCATCAGCTGCTTCAGGCAGGGGGGAAGCCCCACTTGGGCAGGCAGGGATTGGTGCCTGTAGACCCCCAGCACCTTCCTGGGCTGCCCCAGCACTGGAGTGGAGAGGCACTGGGGGCATGACCCACACTGGGACCAAATCCAGCCCCATCCTCCCTGGGGTGCACCCTGCTGTCCCTGCAGCTGCCACCCATGAGACAGGGGCCCCATGCAGTCAGGCCGCCAGCACCCTGATGGGGCAAAATTTGGTGCTGCCAGCCCCTCATCATGGGTGAGGGCTGGGATGCGCCAGCTCCATCCCAGCCCAGAGGGACCCATGTGGGGCAAGCTGCCCCACTCCAGTACCGGGGAGGAGGGCAGAGGTGGGAATGGAGGACAGAGCTATAAATAAGTGTAAATACAGCAAGGAGGCACCTGGCCAGAGCTGTGAAGGTCACCAGTGTGTGCCAGCAGATAAGCAACCCCCCTCCCCAGTGGCATTTGACAAAATGTCACTGTGATTGAGGGAGAGGTGGTGTCTGGTTGTGACTTGGCCCTGCTGCCCCTTGACACTCCCCAATATTTATAGCCAGAGAGCCTCAAAGTGAAGGGCGACTGGTTCCTCCTTGGGAGGCAGGGGGGGCGAGGGGACCCTGCCTGCAAACCCACCAGCTGACATGGCCAGAGGGGGGTATGGACAGGGCACAGGGAGGGCTGGCAGCAGCACCCTGCTCCCTCATCCAGCTCCCCAAGTCTGGGGGGAAAGGCACACAGGAATCTCCCAGGCACCCAGGTTGCACCGAGGCATGCGACACCTCGCTGTCCTGCCAGGAGCAGGGCATTTTGCCCTCTGCACTCTGTTAATTTTTAATTTGTTCTTTTTTAAATTCCTACTAATCCATTTTAACGATTCAGCCCAACCAGCAAGAGGCAAAAGCAGCACCCACACTTAAAGCCTCGGCAGAGCAAATAGAAGCTTGATCCTTTCTCCCCTCTGGAGCTGCTCAAAAACAACTGCTTCTCCACATCAGTGCAGCATGTGGGAGCCACTGTGGTAGTGCTGGGCCCCACACTGGGCACACTGTGCCAACACAGGTTGGACTCAAAGGTTCGGCTCAAGGTTGGACTCGATCTTAGAGGCCTTTTCCAATATAAATGATTCTGTGGTTCTGTGGCATGCACAGAGCAGCCGCCCTCCCAGCACGGTCCGCGACGTGCCGGGTGGGCACAGGGGGTGCACCAGGCACCCAGCGCCAGGCACCAGCAGGATGAGGGCTGCTCCGTGCCAGGCTCTGAGCCACAGCCTCAGCCTGAACATGGACTCGCTGACTTTTGTCTTACATTAGAAGGGTGTAATTAAGATCAACCATGAGATGCCAGTAATAGGAAATATTAAACATTAACTGCAAACAATAAACATGAACTTGCCAGGATATCTTTGATATGGAGGAAAGATGGAAGAAATTGCACTAAACTGTCCCTGAGTCACAGGAGAGAGAAAAGGAGCCTGAGATACTGGTAATAATACCCTGGATAAACAACGTTTTGCTGGAACACTTTAAACAAAGGTGTGTCGGGTTTAGGAAGAAGGGCAGCAGCAAAGTGTATCACGGGTTACAGAGCTGCATGTTCACACTATACTCAGCAGCCGTTTATTTGGGGTCTAAACTACAGAGTCCACTTTCTTTCTGCCTGAGCTCCAGGATAGACCAGCCCAGGGCTGCACAACCTGCCAGTGCTGCAGCAGAGCCAGGGAGACCTCACAGCCCCTGCACAGAGCCCAAAGCACACCCCAAATCCAGCACCCTCACACTGCCAACGCCAGGCACAGGCAAGGGCATGTGGTTGTTGTGCCCCTTGCAAGGAGCAGACACCGCAGGGAACAGGCTGTTCCAAAAGAGCCACAGTCCTCTCTCAACACGACCTAATAGAAACAGCCCCGTGTCAGAGCCTGCTGCTGCTGTGTCCTGGGATACAGTTTGCCAGGCAGAGGGCTGTCCAGGCAGTGCCAGGACACACACACAGCATGCTCGTAACTGTGTCTCCCCACATGTGACAGCTTTATCATGCACCCCGTGAGCCAAAAAGCAGCACCCCATGCCAGCCCTGCCAGCAGCCAGCCTGGCACCACCACATATGCATTGCCAGTGGCTGCTGCCAGCCTTGTCCCCATCCCCAGCGGGTGTTCTGCAGGAGCGGGGCTGGCACCACTCCATGGCATCAGCCAGGCAGGGCGTGGGCATGGGCCTGAACGCTGGTGTTGTTTTCTAAGAAATGCCTTGTTATCTCCCCAAAACCAAAGGCAGGACCAACAGACAGCAGCCAGAAAAGCACAGTGGGAACTGAAATGTCCCATCAGCTTGGGGGGCTCCAGCTCTGGCATGCAACCCCGTGGCAGTGGGGAGGGAGGCAGGGGCAGGAGCAAGCAGGGGTTACACCTTGCTGAAGCCTTTCTCCAGCGAGGCAGCAAGGCCTGTGAGGAGCGAGGACAGAGCAAGAGGTGGCACAAACCCTGCAGCCTTGAGAGGCTCCTCACACATGTCCAGCAGGACAGGGAGCAGTGGGGACCATGGCTGAGGCCACCAGGGCATTGGAACCCTGAAACTCTTGCTTCCACTCACAGCTGGGGATGATAGGAAATGCTGTGGCTCCATGAGACAAGTTGGGGACCCCTATGAGCAGGGGTACCCTGAGCTCCAGCCAGGCTGGCAGCACAGGGGGCCAGGCTGCACCATGGGAGGGAACAAGTGCCTGACTCACCAAGGAGCTGACTGTTAGCCAGCTCTGCTGGTCACAAAAATTCCCCATGATGGCAACTCCCTCCTTTGAAAGGAAAACATGAGGGGGTGATTATTTTCAGATCTTCCTGTTCTGATGTCCCTGCAGCCAGCAGCCACATGATTGCTGTGGGCTCAGGGACACCAGCAAGAACCCTCCTTCAGGACCAGAGGAGCAGCAGCCCTATCCCTGCTCTGCTCTGGCCACTGGCCCCTTTGGAGGTTTGGTCCCCAGCTCCCAGGCTGATGGGGCTCCACGAGGCCCTTTCTGTCCAGAGGACATTGCAGACATTCTCCCATGGCACAGCCCATGGCACTGACACCAGCTCAGCTCCATGGGCACTGTTCACCCTGGCACTGACAGCTCCTCACCCCTCTCAGCTTGCTGCAAGAGCAAATCCCTGCCAGAGGCAGCAGCTGTCCCTCCAGCCCCTTGCACCACAAGTGAGGTCAGACTTGCAGTAGCACATGGAGGAAGGCAGAGTCCCTGCCCACAGGGAGCATGGTGGACATCACCATGTCATGCCAGGTTGGGTCCCCTGGCTGGACTGTCAAGTCCGGCCACAGCCAGGCTTCCTACCCAAAGCCACAACCTTGGGATATTCACACTGTTGTGTGCTTGGAAAGCTCACCTTGGCTTTCCAGAAGACACAGCTGCAACCTGTAGTCCTGGGAATCCCTGAGCTACTCCCAGGCACTGGCAGGGTCAATGTGGGAAAGCCAGGAGGCTTTTGGGACCTGTGGGTTGGCAGTACAGGGTGAGCAACTGGAGTGGCAGGACCTTGGTTGGATTGGAGCCACTCACCCCGTGGTGTCACCAGTTCTGGGGCTGCTAACTGTAGGCTGTGAAATGACAGGGGAGGGGGAACTGTCAGCACTGACATACCCTCCTCCCTGGCTTGGGACATCACACACAGGGCTCTCCAGATGGCAGTGGCTCAGCAGACAGCCTGGCGGGAGCTGTAATTCCCAGCACATTCTGGCACTTGGTGTCGTCCATGGCTGTGAAATGGGAGCTGAGGTTAAGGCCAGCCCATGTCCTGCCTGATCCTGCCCCTTTACGTACACATCTGACAAGCAGGTGGAAAGAAGCTGCTGCCTGTCAGACACTCCAGCCGAGTGTCATCCCCTTGCCAGGTCCGTCACCATCATCTGCAGGATGCCCTTCACCTCCCCAAGCCACAGGCGCCTTTTCAGACTTTGCTGATGCTCTTGTGAGGAGGAGGGACTGTCTGGGCAACCTGAATCCTACTAGGAGCCTTCCCAGTCCCTTTTGCCAGGGAGGTGGCAGCAGGGGAGGGAGGAAAGCATGTCTCCTGCCTGCCTTCTGCCTGCAGGTCTGGTCCCAAAGCTCAGAAAGGTGTTGAGGCCTTTCCTGCCATGGGAATCAGCGAGCTTCCCTGCACTGTTCAAAGCTGCCCATGCCACCAGCAGCAAAGCAGACTCTTAGTGCTAATCAGGACGAGGCAGGAGACGGGGAAGGTTCAAGCTGGGGTTAAGAAGTCGCAAGGAGGATCTTCCCGCATTAGCCTGACCTCCCAGCGGGTCCAGCCCCGACACTGTGCCACCACAGGCACGCTCCAGTGACACTCTGTGCCCTGCTGGAGGTCAGGGCATCACCACCAAACCTGACTCACCGTGATCCTCCATGGACCTTTTCTCCTGCCAGGCATGGTCTGCACTGGGGGGGCCTGTGCCCAGCTCCCACATGAAAAATGAGGTTTTCAGCTGGAGGCGTGAAGTCTCAAAGGATGAAAACCACTGTGGAAAGGGCAAAACCACTCAGATCTGTCCGTACCCTCCCACCCAGCCTGTCCATGCTTGCCCAGGCCCATATCCCAGCGGGGGTGGGAAGCACCAGCCTTGCCAAGTGGGTGCTGCCAGCTGCCCCTTGCTGCATCCATCCACTGCTGCAGGGAACAGCCAGCATTGCCTGTTCCAGCTCCTACCTGCTGCCCTGCACAAGGCCTGGCACCCCATGGCATGGCCATGCTGCCTGTTCTCACTGCTCTCCATCACCAGGGCCCCCTGTGAAAGCAGCAAGAGGTGGGTCCCCCTACCCCTTCCCCTGAATCTTCTTGCTGCTCCTGCTGCACCAATTAAATTATTGCCTGTTTTCTGCATAGTGCCTTGAGGTGTCATGGCCAGAAGAGACTTGTCACTACCTGATGTGGTCACTTCATGCCTCTCCTCCAGCATGACTCTGCCCAGAAAGCCAATGAGGAAGGGGAATGCTGACACCTGGGTATTTTCCAGATGGGCACCATCAGTGCTTGGGTGTCACTAGTATGAGCTGATCTGCAGTATTGATATCATTCCAATTCTGTGGGAAAACCGAGGCAGGGGAATGTGAGACGAGAGCACGTCACAGCAGGTCCGTGACCACAGGCTGTGTACACACTCACATGGATGGATGGTGGAGGTGTGATCCCTGAGCAGCACCTCTGGGCTGGCTGGGCTGGTGCTCCGGTGCCCACTGTGCTTCCACCAGCACAACCTGTTTTGCCTGGGGATTTCCTGGTGCTGCACCAGCCAACACAAGGCTTTGCTGTGTCCGGGTCCGCATCGGAGCACTGAAGGATGTCCCAGCCAGGCCACCTCCCCCAGGGACCCAGGACTCTGTCCCTGCCTTTTGGCTCAGCACGAAGCATTTCTGGGAGCTGCAGCCTGGAGCTGGTGCTGCCAATCTGCTTTCCCCAGTCTTCCCGCTCTGCAAACAACTGACTCACCCTGGAAAGAAACTGCTCCAAGATCTCCAGATAGAAAAATCCCTATGAGGGCAAAAGGCTCCTTCAGGAGCACATGCAAACCCACATACACAAAGCTTTGTACTATTTCAAATTCTCACCTGCTGGGGACCACACCTTTCCCCTCCTCAAAACCCCAGCCGACAGGCTCCAACAGGGCATGAGAGGAGGGGTCCAGCCACTCCCTGCTGCAGCATCTCAGGGCTGGGGCCCCTCTCCTCCTCCCAAACCAGTTGGGGTGAAGCCTACAAGCATGACTTCTTACACTTAGATCAGACCCTTTTACCCACTCTGTGTTTTGTCATGGCTCCCTTGTGACCCTGCCCTGAAGCTTGCCTGATCCCAAGCCTTGTCCCCCCTACTCTTGACCCTAGCTAATCCAGGGATCAGATAAAGCCAGAGACCATGAGGCAGCCTGGTCTGAAATCCAGACCTGAAATCTGGGTCTCACAGCCTGGTGCCCAGGAACTGGCTGCCTCCAGGTTGGGAGGATCAGATCTGGGGGTTCCCTCTGGTGTGTGGGAAGCCACCCCTACCCTGGCAGTGCCATGTCCCATATGGTCCAAATCCCCTTGTAGGGCTGGTGGGGGTTTAGGCTCCTGCTTGGTGTGCCACCTTCATATACACTGCATGGCCCCAGTGCCTGGCAGCAGCTTCCCAGTCATGTGAGCAGCTCCAGTTACCAGCCCCAACACCACCTCTGCCCCTCACTTTTAGAGGCCATCCGTCTCTCTCAGCTGCCTCCAATTCCCGTGTCAGGGGCTGCCATGTGGGAGCGTGGCCAGGTGTCCTTGGGCAGAGGCTCCAATGTCACCTTGGCAGGGGTCTGGCAGGGAGGCAGGGAAGCATGGCACCATCAGGGGGCTGGCAGGGATCCTGCTGGGCCACGCAGTGGGAGCCCACACCCTCCCACCACTGCTGGATGCAAACAGCCTGTCCCACACCTCCCAGCCCCTGGCAGCACAGAGGGCATGGTGGGCACACTACCACAGCAAGCAGCCCCCTCAGTGTCTCCACTGAATGCCATTCCCAGCCCTGGTGAGCAGGTGGAGCTGTGTGTGCCCAGACCCGGCTGAGCCGTGCTTGCTTATGCAAACCACAACGGGAGCTGTTTCAACTACTTGGACTGCTGCCTGCTAGTCAGGTGCCTTCCTCCTCCTCCTCCTCCCGAAACGGCTGCCAGGCCCCTGCAGGCAGCTGCCCAGGCTCCGGTGGGTGTCTCCAGCCCCACGCTGAACATGCCATACCTGCTGTGAATGAGGGGCGCTCTCTCTCCCTGGAGCGCCCCAGGGGATGGGGGCAAGCAGGGGCTCGCAATCCCCCAGCACAGTGTGCTGTTATCCCCCAGCTCAGCTGTGAACCACCCCTGTCAGCGGGTTTCACAGCCCTTGAGGTGTCCTCAAGTGTCCTGGTACCACCAGCGGTCAGAGGGAATGTTGTCCATGCACAGCTCATGCCCACATGATGGCCAGCATAGAATCCTAGAATGGTTTGTGTTGGAAGGGACCTTTAAAATCATCTCATTCTCACCCCTCTGCCATGGGCAGGGACACCCTCCACTAAACCAGGGTGCTCAGAGCTTCATCCAGCCTAGCTTTAAACACTTCCAGGGATGGAGCAGCCACAACTTCCATCGTGCTTGGCTGGGACCAGGGAAGACCTACACTGCAGCAATGAGGATATGGCTTTTTGCCCCATTGCTGATGAGTTTTGCCCAGCACTGTGGCCACTTTGGCATTTCCCACCCTGTCTGCATCCTTGGGGGAGTGCAGGAACCCAAGCAAAAGACTTCCTGTGAGCTGTTGCAATCAAAATCTGGAAGGATGTGGGAAAAAATAGTCACACTGCTGTGAGCCACAAAGGAGGGCTCTGGCAGAGGTGGTCACCATGTATGTCACCAGCTGGCTCTGCCACACTCACACCTCATGGCAATGGCTCAGTGTTTGGCTTTGCTTGGAGAAACTTTCCCCAGGATAGGAAGGGAGAAGAGCCAGCAGTGGACAGCATCTGTTCCAAACAGCCTCTGACATTGCAAAACAGGAAAAAACCCAGATCCGAGCACCAGGAATCTTCATGCAAATCTCATCGTTCCCAAGCCAGCACTAACCTCACATTCTGGAATGTCAGGAAACCTGCAGGTTGGCTCTGCACAGGGCTCTTCAGTCTTTGCACAACACTGTGGCCTCTCCTTAAATTTCAACACGGATTGCAGGGAACTTCATATGCCACCAATTGAGTCAGCGGACACCCGGCAGCCCTGGCTCCATCAGGGAAATGTTCCCTCACCGCCCCCGGCTGCTCCCAGCAGCTGCAGTGGCACAGCCGGGGCAGCTGGGCTGCCATGGAGGTTTAGGCACCAGATGGATCAGCAGCTCTGTAGGACGAGACCTGCGGCTGTGCTGACAGGCAGGATGGAGTGGGATGAAGCCAGCTGCCCGCCAGCACCAGGGCTGTGGGGCTTCTGCCATGGCTGGTGTCCAACCCAGGGAGCCCCGGTGGGAATGTAGAGAGGGAGAAGTGCTGCAGAGCCAGCCTTTGTACCACTCCTCAGGACAGGGACAGGAATCAGCCAGCCCAGCACACTGAGAAGAGACACCATCCTGGATGCACCCATGGCAGCACCAGGAGCGGCACAAGGGATGGGGTGGCACAAGGGATGGCTCCACCCCTGTTTCTTTACTACAGACTTCTGTGCATCAAAATAAGGCCTTTGCCAGAAGAAACGGGCCCCAAGCCAGCTCCTTCCAAGGCTTCCTGGGATGTTCCATTCTATCAACCCTAGGCGGGTGTTGAGATCTTGTGCAGTTATTGGTTCTTCTGTTTGGGATGTTCTTCCAGCTGGTGCTGGATGTCTTTGATGAGCTTTTCTGCAAAGGTGGCATCAAGCTGGAGGAGCGGGAAAACCTGCCTGTGGTGAATGGTAAAACCCGCTGGCAACACCGTGATGCTTCTGCAGACGCTGTGTCTAAATATAGACTCCTCATTTATTATCCTGCAGCTGCTGGATTTGGTGCGAGAGGAGCCGAGGGGCTGCACTGATGCTCCCCTTGCTCGTGGCTGGGGACTGCCTGCACACATCCAGAGGCTCATACTGGCCCAAAAAGGGTGCAAAGCATGGAATAAACCATGAGCCTTCTCTCTGTGTGTCTCCTGAGAAATGGGGCTGGTTTGCTGGTGAAATGCTATGAGTTCAAATCGCCCACTCTGCATCCCAGAGGGGTTTAGGGATGCACTGCCATGATCAGGGTAGGAAGGGATTCCCCCTGCTCCTGGTGAGAGGAGTAGCAGCACCCAGGTCTCCTGACAAAGGATGAGTGGCTTTCCTGTGGCTTCCCTGCCAAAATGTTTCCTCACCCAAACCAGCCAGTGCTTGGTCTGGCTGCACTGACTGTTTCCCTGGCACTACAGGCAAGGGATCATTTCTGCCAAGCACTTGGGTCACACCAGAATTTATCCCTCTGTTGCACATCCCGAAGGGAAGGAGATATACCCCAAAATTTGCTGGGGACCTGCAGCCCCCATGACACCTTGCCAGGGTTTTCCTGAGAGACACTCTTCACAGATGGGAAATAAGGTGCTGAGGGAGAAGCTGATGCTCAGGGCAGAGCAGGGAAGGCAGGAGAGGATAGAGACAGCATTCTGATTCCTGGGAATGTACAAAATCCTGTCAGGCTCAGCTCCGCGCCATGGTGTGAAGGTGGCTGCCATGGGGCCAAGGTACAGGCAGGAGCAAATGGGGTGAAGCTGTCAGAGCTGTCCTGGAAGATGCAAGGGCTGGCATGAATTGCCTGCAAACCCTGCCCAGGCACAGCAAGCTCCCAGGACCTTTCAGGCTGCTCTCCAGTGGGGATATTGGAGCAGGGGCCTGTGTGAGAGGCAGGAGGGCCAGGTGGGTGCCATCAACCCCCAGGCTGTGTGCTTGCTGTTTCCATCACCATATCTGAGAAAAATGGGTAAAAAAGAGGGATGCACTGCAGGCCAGCCAGCCTGGGCTGTGGTGCTGCTGGCTGCTCACAGCAGCCATCCCCCCCACTCTTGGCACTGAGTCCCATTGAGACAGGGCCAGGCGGGATGGGAACTCCAGGCATCCTGCCTCCTGCTGCCGGGGCTCTCGGTCGGCCGGTTCACACTGGGACACCTGCTCCTTGGGTGGCCAGGGCTCCCTGCTGCTACCACTGCCAGGCACCCTGCCCCATAACCATAACACTGGCCAAAGGACACAGCCCTCCAGTCCATCAGCCTTTCCCCTCCAGACACCCCACTGTCCAAGCGGGAAGCTGGGAAGCAGCACGAGAAGAGGGGTTAAGGCATTAATCATCCCTGCTGGAGGGTGGCTGGACCCATGGCACTCACGGGCACACCAGTCCTGCACCCCACACACCCAGGTACTGGGACCACTCAAGGGTCTCACAAGCTGTGGGGGTCTGTTGGGGGCTACCTCATCCTGCCGGGCCAGCAACATTCCCTGGGGAGAATGGGATTCAAGTGGTGGGAGCAACAAAGACAGCCTGTGCCTGTGCCACCCACTGCTCAGGTGGGGACTGGGAACCTGCCAGGTTTGCACAGCACTGCTGCTGCACACCCACCCACTACACCTCCCACCACACTCCCACCCATTGCTGGCACGGGGAGGGTGCAATGCAGACACCCTGGGCATCCCCCAGGCAGGGGCAGAGGTGACTGTCCCTGCTCTGAGCACCTCAGCCGCTGGCTGGAAGCTGAGCTGGGTGGCTGCAGAAACAGCTCAATGTCGTCCATAGGCACAAGGGGTCCCATACCCCAGGCTGGTGTCCCCATAGAGGAAGAGGCAGGACAAGACACAAGGCTCATGGCAGAACAGCTGAAAAAGCCACCCGCTGACTGACAGCTCCTTGGCCCCCACGGAGTGTCCATGGGGGCTGCAGTGAGGCTGTTTCTGCCAGTGGCCCACGGGGAATCACAGCAGCACTGCAGGGTGGGAGCACGTGTAAGACCTCGCTATGCCTTTGGGCCCTGATCTCCCTTCTCTCCTCATCCTCTTTTCAGGAACCATCCTATGCACAAAGACTTACAACAACCAAAAAATTCTCTAAATGTGATCTCTGGATGACCTCCTTCTCCCTGTGCTGATATCTGCTGAGGCAGCAGAGTGGGACGCCCTGCTTCTGCCTCCCCCCTCAGCCCCAGAGGCCTTTCCCCTTCATTTTCCAGGTTCACAAGGGGCACAAACTCTTGGCCAGTAGCTGGTATTTGGGTAACAGGCCACAGAGCACTGCAGATGCAAAGCTGGAAGCACATGCAGCTGCTGTCCTGTCAGACAGACAGCCGTGGCTGTGGCTGTGGCTGACCATCTGTCTGGACAGCGCATGCTCCAGCAACTCTCCCACGGCCACCAGCAACACCCCCGGGACCCCCGAGGCCAGATGTGAGGGGTGGCAGATGGGGGAAGAGCTCAGTGGGGAGCAGAGCCTGCCTGCCTGTGGTTCTTCCCTCCCTGACTGCAGTTCTGCCCTCCCTGCCTGCAGTTCTGCCCTCCCTGCCTTCAGCTCTCTGGGCTGGGGGACTCCCTTCCTACTGCTTTTTCCCCACTCCAGGACCCCAAATCATTTGGGACGGTGACACGTACCGGGTGAGGCTTTGCTGCTGTCCTGCTGGCAGGAGACCTGTGCCCATCCTTGATGGGAGACTTTGCACAAGTCTCCTTCACTCCTCTGCCTCCCTCCTCACCCTTCTCTGGCTACCGACTGTGACCCTCTCCCACCTTTCCCACAGGATTTTCCTAACACCCGCCAAGGGATTTGCAGGTATAAAGGGCTCAGTAAGTGCTAACGGTGCCCGGGAGCCGGCTGGCATCCATCTTGGCAGACACCCAGTGCTGTCCTGGAGAAACCTCTGCAAAAATCTCACCCTGTGACTTGCTGGCCCCAGCCCTGGGCAGCCCCTCGCCCCGGCCATCACCCCTCGCCAGGGGCACAGGTCTCATGGGAGGGAGGCAGTGCCTGGGCAGCCGGCGCAGGGGACATCCAAAGAAGGAAAGGATTTGGATGGATGGAGGAGCCGGCTGGGCTCCGTGGCCAGCCAGCCCATACTGTAAAAGGAGTGGGAACAGGGACTGCACAGCTCCGGCTCCAGCGGTTTTAAGATGGCTGAGAAGCTGAGAAGAGAAGGAGGAGGAGGAGGAGGAGGAGGAGTAGGAGGAGGAGGAGGAGGAGGACAATTAACCCTCCCAGCACTGCACTGCAGCCAGGAGTACTTGTGGGGAGGATGAACGGCAGGTTTCCTGAGACTCTGTGTAGCAGCAGATGGATTGGAGTCCCCTCAACTCCCACCCAAAAAAATGCAACTGGTGAAGCTTTGAGGCCTGGTAGGGCCAAGTTGGGAGATGCTGTCCTCAGACAGGCCATGGGGAGGAGGAGGAGAAGCAGGAGGAAGAGGAGGAGGGGGAAGAGGCACATGGCAGATGCCTCCATGAGGGAGGAGACCCACATGGGTGCAGGACACTCAGCAGGACCTCTAAGACCCCTTAACCATGGACGGTGCCCTTCCACACATGCTGGGAAAGTGCCCCACTGGTGCCACCCCTCTGGGCACATGCACTGCCATCCCTCAAAGGAACAGGGGGCCGAGCAGCTGCTCAGCTTCCTTCTCCTGTCCCTGTGGACATGCACGTGAATATTCACGTTCTTCCTGCTTAATGTTTTCCTTTAAAAACACTGGACTTGGCCTACCCACTGCTTTTCTGCAGGATTCATCAGATCTGCAGGAACCCAGACGCAGCGACTGGAGGAGCAAAGGTATCGGGCACTTAACAGCAACTTCCCTTCTCCGAAAATTTAATTGGTCATTGACGTCAAGTAATTATTGAGCATTATTAATTAAAAAAGCATTTAAGAGCCTGGCTTTTGTTGAGGTTTCGCCATTACAATTAGTTTATCAGCCAACAGGAGAAACATCAGCCTTTGCAGTCACTTGGAGTGCAGCAAAGTGCCCATAATTAATTTCCCTTTCCGCAGCAAGTGTTTTGCTCTGACCTGCCTTGGGGACTCGCCTTTCTCCAGGTGTGCTAACCACAACAGCTCTGGAAACACCCAGCCACAGGGACCTCAAGAGGCCATCAGATAGGAACACCATGTCCCCTGTAGCCTGTCACAGGCAACTATGTATGGGTAGTGGCTCTTTTCGGGAAAACATCCTGGCCAGACGCCCTGGTCCTGGGGAGGAAGCTCAGGGTTAGCAGGGTTGAGCCCTGTGATCACTCCAGGGCCACCCTGCCTTCCTAAGAGATTTTCTTTTCATCTCCTTCTTGCCCCAGGGAAGCTGTTGGCTCCCCAGGTGTTTGGGACCGAGGTGAATTGTTTGGACAGCCCAACACTTTGCAGAGTTCACCCAAACCCCTCATACCTGGCAGCACCCACCACAGACAGCAACAAGAAGCTGGAAAGGTGAGCTTGGGCTAGGGGAGTGCTGGATATCGGGACAGTTCCACCAGTAACATGAGGAGCAGGATAACCCCGTGAGATGCATCTTGGGATGGAGCTTGAGCACTGCCTCATCCTGCCTCATCCCAGGCGCAGCCAGGCAAGCCTCAGGCTGGTCCTTCCAGCAGCAATTCCTGCCTCTCCACCCCAGCTGGGGCAACAGCAGCTCCTCTTTCCTTGTGGGAGCTGGGCTGCTGGTGGATGGGGGAGGCTGGGAGGGGTAATGAGGGACAGGCAAGCTACAGACTCTGCACCCCCAGAATGGCAAGCAGCACAGCCCAGCAGAGTGATGCCGAATGCAGCCCAGCCCTGTGCTCCCAAATGGATGCTGGTGCATCCCCTCACAGCACCCCCAAGTGCAGCATCAGGAGGGGCCAGCAGCCCCCGCTCAGCAAGTGGGTCAGCTAAATATAAACAGCCCCAGCAGCGCTGGTACCAGGCACCTTCCTGCCTTGCATCATTGCCACCCTAAAAACCATGGCCTGGAGACAGGGACTCTGGCAGCCGTGAAGCACTGCCACATCACCAGAGACTCTGCTGAATCTGCTTCTTTGTAGCCATCACCCTTAAGGGCTCACAGGCTTTGCCCTGCTTGCCCAGGGCAGCCACCACAGAGTGGGGGGACCGGATGGGACCGATGCCAACTGGAGGGGGAGACCAGATGTGACCAGTGCCTGCTGGATGATGCTTAGGGGATGCCATGGCTTCAAGCTGTGTGCAGACTCCTCCACACAGAGCAGGCCCCCAGGAGGGAGATTTCCACTTCCATTTATCAAAACTTGCTGGATCAGCTTCCAGGCACCAAGGCAACAAGCTCAAACCCCCTCATTAAGGCTGGGCAGACACCTCCTGGCCCGAGGCACACAGACATGCCTGCAGCGTGCACCCACAGGTTCAGCTCAGTGTGACGTCGAGCAGCCCCACTGCTGCACATCACTGGGTAAGGACATGTAGGAAGATTATGCAGCAGGATGGTTTAGTCCCAGTATCCCCAGTGTGCTACACCCCAAAGGTAGATGCCATCTCTACTTTTGCAGTCTGTGGGTGCAGTAGATCTGGTGCTAGAGCCCAGGAGTTTGGTTTGGAGTGCTTTGGACTGCTGCTCCCTTCACAGCCTCATTGGCACCACTCAGGAGAAGCAGGATGGTGTTCATCCTGCACCCCACACACAGTTGGAAAAGCTCTTTGCAGCCTGCAGGTCTTCAGTTGTCTACAGCTGAACATCACCCAGCCCGGAGGGTTGGTTATTAGGGAAAAACACTTTAATGAGGCAGCTCATTAAAGACAGGAACAGATTAACTCAGGAACCTGAGGAACTGAGTGACTGCCAAGCTCAAGAATAGGAGAAATAGACCTTTCCCTGACAGCAGTGGGAGATGATGCCTCAAAGCAGTGGGCTGAGCCCATGAATCCTCAAAGCCCTTTCAAAGCCCTGCACCCTCCCAGGAGCTGTGTGAGCTCTGGAGATGAAAGATGCTGGGAAGGGTGGACCATAACTTGAAACCTATGAAAACACCCGCTGAAATACAAGTGGAAAATACTCCATCCCTGATAGTCAAGTTCAGGCACTGCCTTCTCCACTGATCAAGCGAAATCCCAGCCCCAGCAGGGACTTCCAGTAGAGAGGCTCCAGGGACAAAGCCTTTGGCACAACACATCCCCGCTGGACAGGAGCAATGTGGGAGGAGGGGCTAAAGCAAACAGAGTTCAGAGTTATGGTCACCAGAGAAAAATGAACCCTGGAAAAAAGAAACAGCTCCATTTCCCACTACAGATTTGCAGATCATCCTTTTCCACAGCCAAAGGAAACAGTGGTGACTGGTGGAAGTGTGGACAAGTGGGGCACCCAGAGAGGCTGGGGTTACCTCAAAGCCACTCCAGCAGCAGGGAGAAGAGTCAGGCCCATGCAATGACTGTTATGAATGAAGGTGGGAGCGTTGCTGCTAAAGATAACTTTGTGAGCAGGTACTATTAATAGCAATACTATTGGGCTTTTTCTTTGTGCTTCCTGGGAAGCTCTGTGGGATTGATGAGCGCTAATGGATCGGGCCCCACCACAGCGCCAGGGAAGGACCGTGTGTGCGCGTCACCGAGCCCACAGCAGAGCGGTGCCATCGAGGAACAGGGACCAGCAGCGGTGGCTGACTGGGCCACCCGCCACTGCCACGGCCGACCAGCACCGACCTGGAGCTCAGGCCGAGGATCCCGCGCAGAGCTGTTGGCGAGGCTGCTGCCATCCCCGTTTCCATGACGACTTCAGCACTTGGCGCGAGATGGAGATGACGGGATCAGCCAGGAAAGTAACTGAGCGGAGCTGGCGTCCTCCGTCTGCCGTGGCCGGCGGCACAGCCCTGCCAGCCCTGCGTGAGTGGCTGGCACAGGGCGAAGCCCCGGGAGCCTCAGGGCATCTGGGTCCCCCTCGCATTGCAGGGCGTGTGTTGGCTGCTGGTCGTCCCCGTGAAGCAGAGCCTCCCCATCCCATCAGTCCCTCTCCAATACCTCCAGCAAAGTGTGGTCCAGGTCCTGACTCCCCAGCCCTGTGCTGGCCACCCAGCATACCCAGCACCAGAACACCCAGCCAGCTCTGTGCCCCAGCACTGCCCAGTGCCTCTGCACTGCATTTTCAGTCCTGATGGGGCTGTCTCCTCAGCAGCACCACCTCCAAGCACACACATCCCTTCATGCTCCCGCTTGTGGCATCGGGGCCCTCCAGCACAGTGGGCAGCCTGGCAGGGTGGTACCCAGCTCCCCTCTGCAGTTCAAGGAGATGCTGCAGGCTGGGCCTGAGCTGGCACTGGGACAGCCCTGATCCTCACTGGCCCTTGGCCCTGTAGAGGCTTTCCCTGGCTTACAGGTAATCTAAGATCAAATGCTCCAGCCAGACGTGCTCAGTCAGATGCACAGGGACACCACAGAGCAGTGGGGAACCAAACACCTGCAGCATATGACTCCCCAGCTGGCATGGCCTCCCCAGCTCCAAAAGAGCACTCCCTGGGGACCCCATCCCCTGCCAAGCCGCCGTGCATGGCCACTGCATTCCCAGGCTGCTGGCAGGATGCTCACAGGGCCAGGGCAGTGTGGCAGGCAGCCGGGACCCCCGGCACCCCCTCCCACCCGTGCTCAGGATCCTTCCCGTGCACCCTTTTATTCCAGCAGTGCAATTAGCCTTGCTGACCCCTGAAATCCTCAGCCTCTCTAAGCAGCCATGCATTAAATCCCGGATCCAAGAGTGGAAATAGACTTTGTAAAAGGCTTATGGCCCTATTTATTACATTTTACGCATGACGGAGTCCGACAGCACGGCATCGGCGCTGCAGCTCCGCATCCACACCAAGGCAGACGGACAGACGGACGGGCAGGGTCTGCAGCGGGCAGCAGAGCCTTGGCGGGTGTCTCCTCCCAGCCAGGCTTGGGTTGCCAGCTGAGTGCTCCCTTAGACACAAGCCGGCAGGGATATCGATCTAGATGAAAGCCAACACCGCTCTCCGGGCAGGGTAACTGTATCTGCCACACATTTGTATTCCTTAGAGCAGGGCGGGAGGGCTGCAGCCATCTGCCAGAGCGGCTCGGGGATCCTGGGGACACTGCGAGCCCTCCGGATGGATCTCCACTGCGCTACCTCCTCCCATTTCACTGCACAGCCTTTACCTTCTCTGTTTCACCTCCACCTTGCTGAGACCTGAGGAGCACATCACCAAAACACAGCCCTTCTTTCAGACTTGGGCCACCTCCCCAGCAGGGCAGCACCTGCCTGGTCCCTGCCTGGGAGCTGAGGAGGCATAGCACTGGGGTTTGCAAGGTTGTACAAGGGCACATGAGAAGCCAGAATGCAGGTGTCCACTGACACATCCCCAGGGTCCCACTGTTTAGCCAGATGGCTCCTGCCCCAAGGGGATGGCAAGGGTGGCAGAGGACCCTGTGACTGCTGTCATGAAGGCTGCACAGCTCCGAGAGGGCATGGTGATGGGCAGGGATGGGCAGCAGGGGGATGAGGTGTGCAGGGAGGCAGAGGCAGTGTATGCAAAGGAAACAACAAAAAAAGCGCAGAGATGAAGGCTCAAGCAGCTGAGAGACCCCCTGCATTCCCTGCAGAAAACACAAGGCAGCTCCTGCATGTCTCCATCAGGGCCTGAATCACAAAACAGATCAGGGAGCCCCTGCAGCAGCACCAGGCCAGGGAGCTGCAAGGCAGGCAGGGGCAGAGGGAAATGCAAGGGTGTCCTTTTCATGCACTTATTAAGAGCCAGCTACAAAGACTCAAGAAGCATGTGTCCCCAAGTCCCTAGGACACCAGCACACATGGACACAAACAGCTGCTCCTCGCTTCCTTGGAAGGGACTCATGGCACCCTCAGTGCAGGGCAGTTGGAGGTATCAAGAGACAAAAGCAAAGGTCACCTTGTGCACCTCCAAGAAACTCAGTTTTCTGCCAACACTCAGTGTAAAGCAGAAGTCTGGCTGATCCCAGGGTGTACATGAGAGCACCACCACACCACTCAAGAAAACTCATCTCCTGTGCTCTGTCCAAAGGCAGCAATGGACTTATGTGTATGAAGAAGCAGAAGCGGGTCCGTGGGATGTGCACAGATCATGCCAACACCTCTGTCTCAGAGAAGTGTACAGGCCCTGCTGCCCATGAGGATGGGGAGTGAACATCCCTGGCAAGGGGAAATGGCACCTGTGGGGCATCCCTCAGCCTGGGATTTCAGAGGCTCAGTCCTGTACCTTTCCCTGAAGGAACTCAAAGGCTTTGATGCCTGTGGTGCACCTATGGGCAGAAGGACCTTTGCCCTTCCTTGCCTTTCCACCCAACCCCGCATTGCAGGGGTGATTCCACTCCAGCAGCTCTGACTGATCACTCTGAGGTGTGGCAGGGCTTTGGCAGGGCTGGATGTGGAGGTTTCAGCCTGTAGCTCAGCTCTGCTCCTGTGCTTTGGAGCACAGATTATCCCTCCAAGGGGAGGTGATGGCAGGTTAGCAAACAGCATGTTTGGGCATAGAGGAGCTCTGGCCTCAAAAGGCATTGAGACATTTAGAAAAAACCCTGCAGTCCACACAGGTTTGTGCATCCCAGCCCGATCACTGCACTGAGCTCCCCACTGCCCCAGGATGGCTGCAAGCCCATCCTGCTAATGGCAGGGGAACAACCCCCCCGGGCCCAACTGAACGAGGTTTAAACTCCCCATAACACCCGTCCACAAAGGTCCCATACCCGCCAGGGCACTCGCAGGCTAATCCTCCCTCCAGAGCAGCTGCTATATTTAGGGATCTAAATGAGACAGAGTGGCTCTTTCCAAAAAAGAGTTCGTTTGGGTTACATAAATACAGAGAGAAACTTGAAAGCTGTATTTCCAGGTCCTTGCACTGCCATAAGCGAGCAGCAGAGATGAGGACAGTCTCCCCCTGATAATCTTCCTTTCATTTCTTTTTGACTCAGCTGGATGTGCAGACGGGTTTCCAGCTCCTCTGGGCACACAGGCAGCAGGCAAGAGGTGGGAGCTGAGAACAGGCAACCAGGGCAAGCAGACATTCATGGGCAGCCCCTGGTATCCACAGGGAGACTGTACTGCATCCCAGATGCACTGACAGAGCAATGGAGAAGCCAGCACTGCAGGCAGGCCCGGCAGCATGACCCAAAACATGGGCAGGAAGAGTCAACAGAAGTAAATAAACTGAGCAGCTCCAGCCGTTCCCAACCACGCCTGTCCCAACAGCCCCCTGCAACATCTCTCTCCACTCAGCTACCAACTTCCTTCCTCCTACATCCACTTCCACATTCCAAAGCCCCTGGCCCCATGAGGAGAGGAGACATGCATGCACCAGCATGTGCTGCACACCTACTGTGGCTCACCCCAAGTGGTGAGGCTGCAGGGCAGGAGCTGCCCCTGCTCCCCAGTTCAGCTGCTGGGGAGAGCTGGATGCTGGTCACGGGCACAGTAGCGTCCCCAGCAGAGCTGGGTGACAACGTGCACCATAAGGGTTTCTGGGGACACAGACCACGTGCTTTCGTTTTCAAAATATATATAAATAGACATACTTATTCCTTTCTAAAAGGACATGGCCACAAGAAAAAATAAAAAAAGCAGCTCAAATACCATCCAACCTTTCAGCCTGAGAAAACCACACAGTTCTCACAAGCTTGAGCTCTGTTACCTGGGAAATGGGTTCTAGCACTCAAAACCCGCATGCGCCAATCTCCCAGTGGGGCCCACACAGAAACAGAAACTTCCTTTTTAAGAAAAAAAAAATAGCAATTTTTTCCTTTTCATTATCAGCATGGTTCGGTCGTGACTGCGTGCAAGCTTGCTCGAAAGGAGAAACGATGCTGGTGGTTTAAATCTCCAGCTCTGCAGAGCTCTGGGGTTTATGCTGCTCAAGGCAAGGCTTAAAAATCCTCCCATCATTAAGATGCAGGAAAGTGGCCCTGAGCTGCACACACCTGGCACAGGCAGGGCTGCAGGTCCCAGAGCCCAGGGGCAAAGGGAAGCAGTTCAGCAGCCCCGGTTTGCAGGGAGCCAACAGGAATGCAAAGCTTAATTAGCTTGAAGCCAAAGTTGCAAACATTTGCACCGAGGCAGTGACAGTGCCAGGAAATCAGGACAGAGGGACTAGAGCTGGACAAAGTTCAGCCCTGCTGTGCTGGGTGCCAGGTGAATAACCTCTGTGTGGCAGGAGCGGGTGCTGCCAGTTCACCTGGCGTGAACCACCGTGCAGCCCCTGCCCTGCCCTGTCCTCTTCCAGCGCTGCCTGCAGGCCCCGATCCCCACACACAGGCTGTGGTTCTCCCCCTGCTCCAAGCCCAAGGAGTGTGTGCTCTGCCTGGGCACAGTACATGGAGGCAAAGGGCCACAGCCACGCCAGCCCTGTGCCCACCAGGGTCCACACACCGTGCTGGCAGTGGGGCTGGCATGGTGTTGGCACAGGGCAACAAGAGCCAGAGCTGTCCCTCCTTCATCCCTCCAGGGGAGCTGCACAAGTGCCGTGTTTGACACCTCCAGTTTTTTGACACCTCCAGCTCTTTGCTGTTACCTGGGCACATGCACAGGCATGGCCTCAGTGTGACCAGTGCTGCTCTCTGCTCCAGCCCAGCCTGGCAGCAGCCCTGTCAGTCCTGCGTGCACGCAAAGGGGATGTCTCCTGAAACAACCCCACGGCTACAGATGCACTTTCTTCATTAAAAAAAAAAACCAACACAACTCACTCCTACCTAGGAACTTGGCTAAAAATGAAAGAAGGGCTCAGCAGAAAAGCTGCCTGGGAGACTGGGGGACGCGGACCACACTGCCTGCTCCCAGCATCACCTCCCCTGCACCCCGCGACAGCCGGGGCGGCTACAGCTGTGGGTCACCTCGTGGCAGGACAACCAGGTCCCCAGCTGTCACTTGCAAAATCTACATCCACCCCCCGCCTCATCTGCGCAGGAGGGAGGAGAAGAAACATGATTAGAGGCAGCTGGGCTTCCTTCCGTCCGCAGGGCACACCCGGCTGCCCCAGCCCGCGGCTCCGCTGCGGCACAGCCCGGCTCGGCCCCACGCCCCGCGGGGACGCTCGGTCCTGTCCCCTCGCCACAGGATTTCCTTGCTCTTGACGTGCACGAAAATTAGGAAATGAGGGTTCCTCGGGGAATAGGTGGGGGAGGCAGCTTTTGGCGGGGCGGAGAGAGGATGACACCTCCCACACCCGCCGCCCCATCGGGGTCCGCACACAAAGGGTGGGGAGCAGAAGGGACAGGAGCGATGAACTTCTCTTCTGAGATTCTGACTCGCTGCAAAGCGAAACAGGAACCGGGCAGCGTGGCCGGCGGCGCTGGCTCAGCAGAGGGGCTGCGGTGCTGCCCTGGCCACAGGGCGCAGGGGAAGAATGTGGAAAATGTATCTCAGTAAAGATACGCTGCTGCCCTGCAACTGTAGTCGCTGCAAGAGCTTGAGGCGCCACCTCAGCACAAAAACATCCATATAAAGCGTGTACTGCTCATCCCAGGGGAGGGGAGAAGTGTCACATCAGCCCTGCGGCGCACGGGGGTCTCTCCAGCTCGGCTCCCATCACCAGGATGCCCTGGCCAAGGCGGGGGGGGGGCGTCGCTGGGTGGGCACGGGACCATAGGGACACACGAGCAGATGTTAAAAGGTCCTGTAATGTTTCAGCAGGACCCTCGCTGTGCTCGAAGCTCCTGGTACTGGGCTGCCCATCCGGCACCCAGTGCCTGCCGGCTTTGCCTCGGGACAGCCGGGATGTGAGATAAGTGAAGTATTTTCCCTAAGCCCCACAATGCTGCCCGGAGCCGGCAGAGATCAAAGGTTAGTCTGGCTACTGGATGGGGCCATGTCCCCAGGGCTGCCACAGCGCTCTCCACATCCCCCACCAGCAGATACCAGACTTGCCACATGATGAACCCCTCCCCGGGGGGTTTCCAGATCTTGCAGGGCCAAAGGAGATTTCCAGGTTTTACTTTTCCCTGTCTTAATTCACAAGTGAGCTGGTTTAACACAGCAGCTTGAAGCAGCTCAGCCTTGTTTGTTGCCTCTGCTTGGGGAAGTGCAGCAAGATGGGGGTGGATAAGGACAGAGCTGACGAGACCCTGAGCACAGCCAGATCTGTGCAAAGTCCTCCAGCGTTTCTTGGAAGCTTCCATTATTATAAAAAAAAAACCGAAAAAAACAACCACCACCATAAATAAATAAATAAAAATTTGTGAGCCAGAGTTCAGGAAAAGTGCTGAAAAGCAGAACAGCCAAGCGATAAGGGAAGGGAAACATATTGGCTGGACCATCACCCAGTGCCTACAGTGCCTGTGCCCCTGGAAGTAGGTCATTACCTCACCTGACCACCCGCCCCATTAACTTCAACCTTTAGTCTCTGGCTCGTTACTACAAGCAGAGGCAGCTTAAAACATCTCTCGCAGGCGGTCAGGGGAAGGTGGTTCTCCAGGCAGCAGGCAGGCGGTGGGAACCCGCCCCTCCAGGCAGGGGAGCCGGCTGCCCACTGCTGGGGTGTGGGAAGGGGCTGCCCAGCCCGTGTGCCCCGGGGAGCAGGAGACCTGCAGGGCCGGGATCGCAGCGGTCAGTCCAGCGCTGGTGGTGGCTCCGGCGCGTACAAAGTTCCCCCTCTGCTAAATCACTTCAGGCTGCCAAGCAGTCACGAGAAATATAAGCCCGCGCGGGGTTGCCATGGAGCGGGGCTCAGCTGCGGGAGCCGATTCCTCCGGCAAACGTGGTTGCGACCCAGGCCCTGCCAGCACCTCGTGTCCCGGCCCCTCGGTGGCCGACAGCGAGGGCCACGTGCGTGGTCCCGGTGCAGCCTTATCTCTGAGGACAGCACTTCCCTCCCCCGACAGAGCCAGTGCTGCAGAGCCCCACGGCGAGTCGAGCTCTGACAGCCCTGCAGGGATGCTGCACCTCACTCTGGTGACACCCTCTCCCTAAAGGCATGGGCAGGCAGAAGGAGCAGTGGCTTTGGTGGTGGCATTTGCCCTGCAGGCACTGGGCAGCAACAGCACAGACTGGCCCCCCACGATGCATCTGCCCCAGACGGGTGATGTCCCCAAGCATCCACACTGCTGGAGGGGGAATCATGCCCTTCATAGAATGGTTTAGGTTGGAAAGAACCTTAAAGGTCACCTTGCTCCTACCCCCTGCCATGGGCAGGGACACCTTCCACTAGAAAAGGTTGCTCCAAGCCCCATCCAACCTGGCCTTGAACACTTCCAGGGAGGGGGCAGCCACAGCTTCTCCGGGCAACCTCTGCCAGGGCCTCACCAACCCCACAGGAAAGAATTTCTTCCAAACATCCACTCTCTTTCAGTTTGAATCTATCCCCCCTGGTCCTGTCACTACAGAACTACAGCTCCCATGTTCTACCATGACCGCCAGTCCCACCAAAGAGGATCTCAGACCCTGGTGGGCTCCTGCCCCAGCACCAGTGGGCAGCAGTACCTGTCAGCACAGCAAACCATCTGCTAAGAGTCAGCCTGTGGCCTCCCTACCCCCAGTCCTGCACCAGGGACCATGGGACCCACTCCTCAAAACAAGGGTTTGGGGCCGTAAGGGGCATCCCCTGGGCATTTTTCATTGGACAACCCAACCATGCTGATAAGCCGGTGCAAGTGGAGTTTCTAACTACAAAGAGGCTTTTGACATTGGAAAGGTTAATGGGAGAGAGATCCCTCTGCCTCACAAAGCTCCCTTTGCTGGAGGCCTTAGGTTGAGACTTTAATTATTCACCTGTTGGAGAGGTGCCTTTCCATTACGGCATGAGAGCGGGGCAGGGATGTGCAGGCAGGTGGGAGGGAAGCCCACGGCGTGGGGCAGCCCCTGGAGCACCGGCCACAAGCAGGGGGTGAAGGCAGGTGGGTGTGCAGGGGGGCTCACCGAGGGGCCAGCTCTCAGACCAGCCCTCCTTTCCCTCTCAGCTGCTCCCAGCGGCCGCTCTCTCCCGGCTCCGAGAGGCAGGATCAGCAGCACGCTGTGCCCGCCAGCCTGCGCAGCCTGCGCTGCGGCGGGGACGGCCACCGGCATCCCCAGCGCCGCTCCGCCGGCACACCGGCACGGCCTCTGCCGGTGACAGCCACCGGGACACGGCCACCCCGCAGCTCTGCCCGGAGAGCAAGGGGTCTCCAGCCCTGGCAATGCAGCAGCAGCTCCTGGATCCAGGCTGCAGCAATGCAGCCAGGCTGAGGATACATTCTGCACAGGCCCTTGGGCTGTCTCATCCTCCCCCCTCCCCGCCCCGAAAAAATCCTTGAGAGAAAAGATGCAGAAAAAGCAGAATACTGGTCTTCTCAGTGAGGACTATCAGAAATTAGGGATGCATCACTACTTCATTACTAGCAGTGCCAACCCACTGAGGGCTCGCTGTGCCTCCTGCACTCATCGATGGATTAAGCTGTTAGCAGGAGGCTGGGAAGTTAAAAGAGGGAATATTGTATTTCAGTTCATGTGATCTTTAAGCACCTCTCTGAGAAGCAGCCTGGGTTGTTTTTTTTTTTATTTTTTCCCCCCTGCTGCAGTTTGTTTGGGGTTTTTAAACAAATTGGAGCTGTAAGAGTCACAGTGCTCCTGCCTCTTGCAGGGATGCCGAGAGCTGCTGGCCGCTCCGCGGTGCTCTCGGCAGAGCTCCCTGGCTGGCACTTCCCAGAGCCTGGTGCCAGCAGACGAACCAGCTACAACCAGCTTCCCACCTCTGAGTAGCAGAGTTGCACAAAATGGATTAAGCAGGCTCAGAAATGACACGTTTCAAGTCTCAGCAAAACAAAATCACTTTTTTACGTTGCAAAAAAAGGGAAAAGGAGTTGTCAGGAGAAAGGCAGATATCAAGTGAAAAACCCTGATTTTCTTTCTGTAGCAATGCAGGTACCACCAGTGAATCATCGCTGTCCTCGATATGTAAATAGAGGTTAGCAGGCACCCTCAGCTCAAAATCTTATGATTATGGGCCTGATGCAAAAACTCATCACAAACCTTCACCATGCATCTCCCTAAGAGCTTCCTCAGGATTCCTCCCATGGCACCTGCATGCACCCAACTATGCCTTTCTCAAAACCTACTGCAAAAGCAAGGATTGGGGAGGAGCTCAGGGGAGAGAGGAGGAGAGTCAGAGTTCCTCAAAATTTCCACGAAGGAAATGGCTAATATTCGTGATCTCGTGGCCTCCTGACATTGTGGCCTCTCAGGATAATCTGATCTCGTGCTGGAGCACTGGGGTCTTTGCAGAAGCAGCTTTTGGGTTCCATTGAGAAGTCAGTAACCCAGTTGTAAGCAGCGGCTCGTACAGTAGTAATGGGGAGAGACGTCAGCGCCAGCCCGGCCCGCCTCCCGCTCCCAGTTAGAAGGCAGCATGTGACAGAGCCAGGGCTGGAGCCTTCCCTGCAGTTTCATCAGAGGTTAAGGTACAAGCACAACACATGCTTACAACTGCACGCGGTTCTTAAGCAAATGCATGCAAATCGTAGCTGGGGGGGCTTTTTCCCTTCCATTTTCCTTTTTCTCTATTCATTTCATCCCAGCCTTCAGCCCCTCTGTGCACGTGGGGGCACAGAGGAAACGGAATTATCGAAAGCAGGCGCCGGGTGGGAGAGCACACACAGGCTGCACGGTCCCCTCGCTGCTCCTCACTCTCTGCACCTGCAGACTTCGGACCAGCACTACCTGAGCACGTACCTGCACAGCTCCCTCCAACAGAGCGCATGTAGGATAGGAGAGAGGGGAAAAAACCAGGGGCCACAGCAAACTGCATTTCAGGAGATGCCATAAACATGGTCTTATTTCAGCACAGGCCATTTCACAGTCCCAAATTTGGCAGGGAATGTTCACAACATGGTGGGTTTGCACCAGAGAAGGATGACAATTCACAGGATTTTTTTTCCCCCCACTAGCAGTCCCTTTTTGGAATAAGATTCCTAAATTGGAACATCAAATGCTGACCAAAAAGCAAAAAAAAAAAAA
>VXBX01001797.1:137140-166858 GCA_013400415.1 Scytalopus superciliaris
AGACCCCCCCCCCGCACGGCGCGCTCCCTACCTGGCTGTCAGCGAGGTAACTGAAGACGAAGGAGGAAAGATCCTCATCGAGCAGAGAGCTGCAATCCGGCCCCGGCTCCGCCATCTTCCACCTCCGGCTGGGGCTGAGGCGGCTCCGAGCATGCAGCGGGGCAGCGGGGGGAGGCACGGCGGCTGCGGAGTGCCCCGCGGGGTTTGCGGGCACCGTCCCGCTCGCAGCACCGCTGTGCGTCCCTTGGAAGAGCCAGCGCTTAAGAGCGGGGGTGGCCCGGCGTGAGCGGGTGCCGCTCCGCGGTCCCCAGGTCGCTCGGAGCTGAGATGTGCGGACTCCGGGTGCAGCGTGGCACACACGGGGGGATGTCACATCCAGGCTGCCCCAGGGGGACACACACAGACTGTGAGCAATGCCATGCACACCTCAGAGTGCCAGCCCTTACAAGTGGCGGTACCCAGGGGCTGCCAGCATCACCGAGTGCAGCGTGTCACGCCGGAGGGGTCACCCAGGCTCTGTGGTTGCAGCGTGATATGTGGTTCTGGCAGACAAGCGTGGGGCACGAGCACCTTCCCCAGGGACAGACACCCATACAGGGAACTCAATGCCATACACACCTTAGAAGTGCCAGCACTTAAAACTGGAAGTCGTATGTGGTTCTGGCAGACACGCGTGGGGTACAAGCACCTTTCCCAGGGACAGACACTCACACCACCACACACACCTTTGAAGTGCCAGCCCTTAAAATTGGAGGTACCCAGAGGCTGCCAGTATCACAGAGTGCCACTCCACAGTGCTTCAGTCACTCTGAGTTGAGACGTAAACGCTGGGTGCAGTGTGTCAGACTGGGGGTTCACCCAAGGTTGCAGAGTGCCCCTTGGTTCTTGCAGACACACATGGGACAAAAGCACCTTCCCCAGGGACACACATCCATCCAGGGAACCCACTTTAAGCACTGCAATACACACCTTAAAAGTGCCAGCACTTAAAAGTGGGGTCACTCAACATCCCCAGGCACTTCTCAGATCACCTCATGATAAAATATATAAACCCTGAGGGCTGGGCTGAGGGTCACATCCAGGCTTAGTGGGTTGGAAGAACACACATTTGCAGAACACTACAGTTGCAGAGTGCCCTGGGAGGCTTGCAGCCATGCATGGGAGGGACACAAGTACCTTCCCCAAGAACATGCATCCACCCAGGGAACCCAATTTAAGCACCCCTGTGCACACCTTTAAAGTGCTAGCCCTTAAAACTGGGGGGTACTGAGCACCACTAGGCAACTCTCAACAGTCCCCAGACTGCCCCATGTTAAAGTCTATATACTCTGAGACCCTCAGTTGGGCCGAGGGTCACTTCCAGTCTTGGTGGGTCTGCACTGAAGTGGGGCCAGGTGACTTGAGACCAAAGAGTAACAAGGAGTGAGAGATCTTTAGATTTCCCTTGTTTTCATCTCAGTGCTCATCCTGCTGCTCCTGTGAGCATCTTGATGTCACTCACGTCATCTTTCTGTCTGGGGTTTTGAGGCGTATACTAAAAGCCCTTTCAGAAATAATTAATGACGGGACCAAAAATCTCATGAATGTTCTATTTACTTACCCGTAGCAATTACGTGGGAAAGAGCAGGGCTTGGCACCGCAGCCTGAATTAGCTGATACACAACCAAGTGGCAATACCTGCAGACTAATGGCTCCAGACCCTTGAATCCCACCAGATGGCCTAGACAGGCTTGCAGGGTCACTGTGTGCAAAGAGCTGATGGAGCAAAGAGATGTGGAGGGATCTGGGTGGGGAGCTCTGCATCAGGTTCTGGTAGGTGCCTCCTCTGGCAGGAAAGGCCCACTGACTGTCTACATTCTCACTTTGCTGTTGTTTCAAAGGCAGAACTGTTTTGAGGCACTCCTTAATTCCTTTTGGCCTCCCCTTGGTTCAGGACAAGCTGTGAACACCATGCAATGTAGCAACACTGGGTTTTCCCTCATTATCCCAAGCCTTGCACCAAAGGGAGACGTCAGCAGACAGAGCGTGTTATGTCATACTGATGAGAGCTGAGAGCCAAGGCAGCTTGGCTGCTGGGATGGGACTGTGCACTCTAGTACCAATTACTGTTACAAAGTGCCAAGTTACCCAAGGTGCTTTTCCAGCTGCCCTGCCAGCAGTGAAACTTCTCTTCCCTTGGGTGGGAGGTCTGGGTCCAGAAATGCACTTCCAGGATTCACAGCTGTAGCTAAGGGCAGGCACAGCACAGAGCACAGCGCTGTCAGAAGGGCCAGGGAAGGAAATTGCCTTGCTCTGGTGCAAGTGCAGTTCTGTGCAGACTGACTCAAATTCCCAGTTGACCCTGCTGACCAGTGATCCAACATGAACTCTTCCCATCCTTTGTTTGCAGAATATACAAGTGCTGAAGGTGACGGAGTGATGAAGGTGAGCTGAGAAGTGGAGCAATGTTTGCCCCATTAGGGGAAAAAGCAGGACTGGAAGGCCTCACCACTAAAGGAGTCCTTTGGGAAGAATTTGTTACACAAAAGGCAAGGTTCTCACTTGAATATCTCGTGATTTCCTTTACACCATCTGTACTCAAATAGGAAGTAACAATTTGTGGGAATTACTCATGAATGGTCATTCTATAATCAAGTTATGCATAGCCGTGTGTTTCGGAAATACCTTTTCCCTTCTGGTCTTTGTGCAAGCACAGTTCCTCTCCCCTTGCTTTCTAACCCAAGGACATGAGCCCTTTCCAGTCCCCAGTGGTCACAGCCTGCAGGACACCCACCCTGGCAGCAGCTACTCACAGGGTACAGCTTGTCCAGGAGGAAAGCAAAGCCCAACCTGTGCTGCTCCATTTCTCCTCTGGACAGAAACAGGTTAGGGCTTCTCTCAGGCCTGTGGGCAAAACTGGATGGGACATTGGGTCA
This sequence comes from Scytalopus superciliaris, assembly GCA_013400415.1. Lineage (NCBI taxonomy): Eukaryota > Metazoa > Chordata > Aves > Passeriformes > Rhinocryptidae > Scytalopus > Scytalopus superciliaris. The sequence continues at coordinate 140,056 of VXBX01001797.1, forward strand.
GGCTGCCCTTGTGCTGAGAGGGTGACAGAGGACAGCAGAGATGGAGCCAAACAGGGGCATCTTGGAGGAGTGGACTTGCCACTGCTTCTGGGTTTCAGTGGGATACTGGAGGATGAAGTACAGTTGCTCACATGTCCACAGGCTGATGTTACATGCCCAACTTCAGTACCTGACTGCTCTGGGCTTTTGCACAGTCCAGGTGTTTTTCTGTGTCTTTGGGGGTTTTTTTGCCTGCAGTATGGAGATAACATCACTTCCCTGTGCCCTGGAACTTCTGGGAGGATTGCTTGAATAACCCTCATAAAAAGGGCTTCGAAAGCACCAGGAGAGAGGCGAAGGAGGACAAGATGTTATAACTGGTGTTGTCTCCACCTCCTTAGAAGTCAGTCATGTGGCAGCCTCAGAAACACCCGCGGTGGGTAGAGGTGGTGTCTGATCCACAGTCCTTGAGTGCTGGGGTGTGAATGGGACATCATATTCCCTGTGCACACATCCTGCTCTGCTCACAGAGCAACCAGGCAGCTTCGCCATGTGCTCACAGGTTTCCTGCTAAACCAGACCCTGAGTTTTGTGAGCAGGGGAGCTGCCAGAGCTCTGGCTTCTGCTGCTCTCTGTGTTTATGTACTCGTAGAGGTGTTAGCCACAGTCGAGCTGAAATAAATAAACCTCCTGTGCCCACCCTTGCCTGCCAGCCCTGGCTGAGCCAGAGTGCTCCATGACACTGCACCGGCGCTGCAGCAACTCGATGCTAAGCCCGGAGGGGCTGGGGATAATATTACCAAGGTAAAATATAACAGGAAAAGCTTGCAAATGTCCTTTCAAAACAACAGCGAGTGAGTAATGTCATTGGGCCAGCGGTCAGGAGGGGACAGGGTTGGAAGGTACCCTTAGCCTGCCAAAGGCCAAGCGTGGGACAGGGGCAGGAGCCAATGAGCAGCGGCTGGGCAGGAGCCACCCCGCGCCGGGCAACCTCCCGCCTTCGCTCTCACGTTGCAGCTGCCTCTGTTTGTGGATGGCAAAATGTTGTAAGGACCAGGCAGTGAGAGGCAGCGGCAAATGGGGCTCCTCCGAGTTACAACATCCCCAGCCTCTGGGGGGTCCTCGCCAGCCCCCCGCCTTGTGACACTTTCTCCTTGGCACTAAAATTAAATGCAGCCGCAGGGGGGATTTGAGTGGTGGCCGCTCCCGTTGGGGACCCAGGGGAACTGCGGTCTGTGCTGGCAGGAGCTCTCTGAGTCAGTGGTTGGGTAAGTGGGGGGCAGCCGAAGGGGAAGGTGTCCCTCAGGCTCTCCCAGAGCCCTCCCCTAAAGCAATCTTCATTCATGCAGGCTGCTCACTGGGGCCCCGCTCCCCACGGGGCAGCAGTGGTTGGCAGTGCCATGCCCTGGGTTTCACAGAGTTTTTGTGCTTGGCTCCTTTCCATGAGCTCTGCTTTTCCTTCCCCTCAGCCCTGCTCAGCACTCAGCTCAGCCTTATCCTTCACCTGAAGTCACCGAGTACAAGGGACATAGTGTCACTTTTCTTCCATGCTTTCTATGTCCAGTGGCTCCTGATCAGCCATGTTCACCTGAAAGCTTCTGCTTCCTCCTTCTCCTTCTCCTCAGTCTGTGACATGAGGGCTCTGTTATGCTTAAAAGTCAGCCAGGACTGAACATCTGGAAACGATCCACTGAGTGATGTGACCCCTTGCTCCCCACAAGCCCAGGTAGAAACTGCTCCTCCACTCTCAATCTGATGTCCTCTTTGCCACAGGGCTGAGGATGTGGCCTCTGGGGCTGGAGGAGACCTAGGAAACAAAAGTGTGGCTTCAGGGTACCAGTGGTTGCTGGCTAGGCTTCTGGCTCTCAGATCCTGCTTGTTCAGGGAGCAGGTCTGAGGCTGTGCTGATTCAGAGGTTGCTGTTCCTGCTCCATCATCCCTGGGCATCATCGAGGAGCAGTGTTCCACTGTGCCAGCAAAGGCCCTCATGCAGACACACACGGGCACCATGAACACTGTGCCTGTGCTGTGGCAGAGACCCCCAGTCCCTTCTCTGGAGTGCACCTGGCAGAGGGTCCTTCCCCACCCTATGCCACCAACCTGTGCTCTCTTTCCCTGGAGCAGAGACAGGCCCTTGGGCTGCTCCAGCTCTGTCAGAGCAGCCTGTGGCTGGCACTGAGGGCACATGCAGGGCTCCAGCCTGCCCGATCCTGCAGCCTGCTCCTCTTCAAAACTGCAGCCTTGCACCGGCTGTGGAGATAAAGCCACACAGTTACTGCAGAGAAAACCCATGAAGAGAGAAATGTGATGGCAAAGGAGCAAAAAGGGGCTGTGGATGCACTGTTGAAACATATGGGAATTTCCTGGAGCAAGCGGCAGAGGCCAGGCAGAGCAGCGGAGGGTGGGGAAGGCTCCTGCGCGATGGCTCATGCTGCCCACCAGCTGTGTGGGCTGAGCAGGAGAGCAGGATGCCCATTGACTCCTTATGGTGTTTTCAGTGACTCATTTGTCCACGGAAGCAGCACACCCGCAGCAGCTGAAGCAGCCTGTCCTCCTCCCCAGGCTGCTCCGGCACAGCGGGGCCAGCCGGCCCCTTCTGCCTGGGGACTAGAGCCTGGCAGCAGCCCAGGGCACTCAGCTCATCCTGTACCTCACTTCATCTGGGGGAAGAAACGTGCTGTCAGAGACCTTGCACTGCTCTTTCTGCAGTGCCTGGCATCCCACGATGGAGCCCAAGCTGTTTCAGTGGAGGTGTCCCCACGTGCTGCCCCAGAGGCAGCTTGGCACACAGGCACCATTGGCATGTGGGGACCAAAGGGAGCTGCACCACATGGCATGTGTCCCTCATGCTTACTCCTTTGCCCTGGCCAAACTTGGCTTTCCCACAGCACTGGTGGCTCTCACACTGCTGACAGTGTCTGTCACCCCACTGGTCTCTTGCTGGCCAGCCTGTCTCTTGCCTGCCTGTCAAGCTGCCTCTGGTCCTGGTGGTGCTGCTTGGGCTCCCTTCACTACCCATCTCTGCCTGGCAGGACAGCATCAGAAGCTGGAGTATGCCCTCTACCCCTGTCATCCTGCTGCCAGTTGCTGTTCTGGTCCACTCTCTGGGATGAGCAAGGGGCGGGGGGAGGCTGGTTGAGACTCAGGCTGATCTCATCCTCCTCTGCTGACCCTAGGGTGACTCCTCCTACCTCTCCCTGGGAGCTGCCCAGTGTCTGGGTGCATCTCTTTCTCTTTCTGTTGAACTGCCTCATTCCAGAGACATGCCATGATCACCAGAGCAGGTCCTGTTCCCCCTGCACCAGCAGAGCTGGCCAAGGGGGTGAGCAGTGAAGGGAGACGCTTTGGATGTCCAGCACTGCTGAGCAAGGACTTGCTGTTCCTCAAGCAGCCGTTGCTGGCAGGGATGTCTGTGGGCATCTCCCTGTCTCGTGACTGCCAGCCTGCCAGATTGGCCTCATCTGTCCCTGGGCCCTCATCCTGCAGCACCCTCTCCTCACCACCCCTGGCCTCTTCACCAGCCCTACTCTTGAGCATCCCCCATGGTAACTGGACATCACTGTCCCCAGCTACCACAACCCTGGCTGGGCACTAGTGGTGGGAAGGGGTTGGTGGTCAGATCCTGGCACCTCCTGACCAGACACTGGTGTTAGAGCAGAAACCTCAGGTGTTCCCCACTTGGCAGGCTGTGAGAAAAGCCACCCCCAGGACTTTGAGCAATGGGAGGCTGGGGTGGTGGTGGGGCTGGATGCTGGGGTGCAGCAGACACTGGTACATCTCCCAGCCCCGTGCAGACATTGCTCTGCTGCTCCACAGCACCTCAGCGCTGTCTCTGGGCAGGAGACACTTCAGCTCCATCCAGTGCTATAAATAAAACCACATTCTTTTATCCCACCAAATAGGTTCCCATTGATTTTAACTATTCCTCCTCCCCTCTTTATCCCTTTGGTATATGAAGTCGGCTGTAAAGGAGCTTAGTGAGCCATCAGCCTAGTGGGGAAAATGCCACCCCCTCCAGCCCCCCTTCCCAGGAATAGCCGCTCTCCCCAGGTTTTCACTCTCTGAATAGGCTGTACTGCTGGAGGAGAAGAAATGAAGCTCCCTGGTGGAAGTTTGCTGGCTAATTATTTATTAATCTCCTGACAGTGCAATTGCCAGGAGCAAGGCAGAACCTGAGCCCCACACTGTGGGAAGGAGGATGAGGAGGATGGAGAGCTCTCCTGGTGGGGCTTTCTTGCCGTGGCTGAGGAGCTCAGGGTGAGGCAACACATCACTTTGGTCTCTGGCTGCTTCGGCTGCAGCTGTGCCAGTGGCCAAGATAAGAGTGACCCATCCCTGAGACCCCGGGTCCCATCTGGAAATGCTGAGGGGTAATCCCAGGGTGATCCGTGGCCCCTTGCAGGTCATGTCAGCTGTGGAGCTCAGCCCCCCCCCCAGACCAGGCAGTGCGTGGATGCTGACTTGCTGCGAGCAGCTCTTCTGCACACAGGAGCTCCCCGTGCAGGGATGGCAACAGAAATAATGCAGCAAATCACAGCTCGCACAATCTTCCTGGCACTTGAAAGCATCTCGAGAGCTTAAAAAGCTGCAAGATGCTCTCATTCCCATCCTCTCCCCGCTCCCTTTTTCCTGTGCTTTGGGGTGGGGAAGGGGGGGAGAGCATCAATTTCCCAGGCAACGGGTACCCGATTGAGCACGGGGAGCGCTGCCCGCACGGTGCGGGAGGCAGGGCGGCCGCGTGCTGCCCGCCGGAGCGGGCTCCGGGTGACTCATCTCCATGCAGTATGCAATTACCACGGCAAGTGCAGGCCCCTGCTGTTCCGCACAGGTATCTGTGTCAGCCAGGGCTATTTCCAGCTCTCTCCGCACTCCCAGCTCCGTGGAGAGGTAAGGAACACAGCNACAACTGGGGGGAGGAGAGAGTGGTGTGGCATTGCCCACGCGTTCCTTGGATTTAAGGGCGCATGGCACAGCCCCGGCCGGGCTGGAGGCACGAATGGATGCGGCCGGGCTGCGCAGCGCCAGGCGAGCAGGATTTAGAGCCGCTGTTATTATTAGCGGTGCTGGTAGCGCTAGAAAAGAAGCAGCAGGGATGGGATAAAGCAGACTTTGAAAAATGCTCTGGCCTGGAAAGGCAGGGGAGGGAGCAGGATGAAAGGAGCGCAGCAATGTGCGGCAGCGCCTTCCCCTTTCCCTGATGGAGCAGATAACTGCAAGCTCCGTGGGTCAGCGGCTCTGTCTCCCTTTCTGTACATTGAGTGCCCGCCATCCCCCGTCAAGCTGTTAAGCCAAACTGCACTCGGAGAGTTGAGATTTTTGGATTCTGAAAATGTTTGCCCAAGATTTTGCTCGTTACTTCTCCCTCTGGTTGCTGCGAGCGGGAAGCGGGGGAAAGCTCAGGGGTTGAGAACATCTCGGACAAGCTCCAAGCGAGGGTTCCAGCCCTCCAGCCACAAGCCTGGATCATGGCAGGAGTTTACAGGGGGGCTGTCCCACCAGGGCAGCAGCAGCAGCCCAGTCCCTACGGAGGGCTCTGTGCCTCAACCTCCTGCCTTTGCCTGACGTGTGCCCACCAAAGCCTGGTCTGGGAGAGCATGAGGCCACAGCCAGATCTCTCACCAGGGTGGGCTGTGCCCCTGCAGACCAGATACTGGGCTATGAGAGGCACAGAGCACCTTCGTCCTTCCCGCACCCCCCAGCAGAGCCCTTGACATGGGAAAACTGCTATAGTATTTTGCTGAAAAAATCACATTAATCATCCTCAGCACCACCTCCCTGGCCTTTGTCACAGTTTGGTGCCCCAGCACCAGCTTTAAAAGCATTATTTATTTTTAATAAAAGCTGATCTACAGAGCGACGTTGCTGGGATGATAAAAATAAAAATGCAGTGGTTGTCACAACTGTCAGCATCCCTGGGAATGGGGTCTGGCAGTGCCCGGCTGCACTCCCCCCCCAGCCTGTGCTGCTGCATGGGCAGCCTCTGTGCCAGGGAAAGCAGCTCTTGCTTTCATTTTAATACACAGGTGCACTTCTTCCGTATACTCGTAATTTTCTAAATGTTTAGTAACTTTAATTTCATTTAGTGCATGAATAAATGAGCAAATATGACATCTACAAATGTTGGGAAGCAAATTAGTTTATTAAGTCCCTTCATTAAAAGGACTATGTATTATTGAAATATCTGTGTTGCAATGTGCTGATATCACATTAGCAGCAGTAATATGAAATCCTGTTTATCCATATGGAACTAGATTTTCAGGGCATGGATTTGGCAGCATGCACCAACTAAGTGCATGGCTGAGGCCATAAAACACAGTGCCTGGTGACATCCCCATTTCCTAGGGAGCCATGGAGGGTCACAGAGCAGCATTCCATATCCCATGCTAGCAGACAAGCTGAGATATTCATCCCAAGGTGTTGCCTGGAAAAGTCTGCCTCTATTCCCCAACCCCACAGCAGTGTCCCATCAGGCAGGATGAGCAGGAAATGTGCGGGAAGTGTGCAGGGAATGTGCAGGAAGCACATCTCACTCACTTCCTGAGCATCTCTTCTCCTTCCATCGCTCTTCCTTCTGGCAGATGGGAACACAGCTTGACTGGAGGCCGCAGGAAGAGCTTGTCCCAACTCCTGCATATCCCTGCTGCTGTGGCTGTGCCTGCTCTGGCTGGCTCCGCTGGTTTCTCTGCAGAGCAGGAACAGGGTGCCCCACCAGGGTTCCTCTCATGTTTGGGTTACTCTTGAGGTTTTCCAAACCAGCTTTATCCACAGAGCTCCATGAGTGGCAGGATTTGGATGCTGCCTGGTCAAAGCAGAGCGCAACCATGGCTGGGACAAAACAAAACCATCATTCACGGGCAGTCATTTAAATTCCCAGCAGCTGTTCCTTCCCAGCACTCATGTCTGCCCTCCTTTGCTGTCTGCAGGCACTTTCAGGGACTTTTTCCCTGGGTGGTGTGGGAGCAGGTTTTCCATGTTTCAAGTTCACCTATGACCAGTATTCCTCCTCCTCCCTGAAAAAAACAAGCAGCAAGCCCTGGTGGGGCAGTTGGGAGTCTGCACCCACCACACCCACAAAGGATTCAGCCCCTCACAGTGCCTCCTCTCTGGTGCAGCGGGCCATGTAAGGCCCACTGGGTGCTCTCCCCTGGAAGCCCCCGTGCTTATTGACACCCTCAGTCCCTCCTCACAGCTGCCTCCCTGGCTCCAACTCATTCCCATTTCCTCCTGATGGTGCCTGGCCCCCCGAGGCTGAGCCACACTGTGTGGGTGGCCACCCAGCGTGTCTCCAGCACCTCACCACACGGCTTTAGTGAGAGAACTCCCTAGGGCAGGGATGCAGGCAGGCGTGCACCCCGGGACACAGGGAGAACCCAGTGGGATGGGGCTTCAGGCCAGGCGTAGCCACAGGAGCCCAAGCAGGAGCTCAGTGGTGCCTTGCGGCCCCAAGCACGGCTCACATGAGGAAGAAATTGCTCTGGCACATGTTTTGGTCTGGTTGGGTTTAACCCCAGTCCTGCCTTGTGTGGGGGCCCTGCCATGAGCAGGCAGCGACATGCCGAGCCCGGCAGCAGGAGCCAGCCCACGGCAGTTCCCAGCCCGACACTGGCAGCTGCTCTGAAGAGCTGGTGGTGAAACGCTGCCTGCAGCCCCATTACGGCTGCGAGCGCAAATGAGTTTAGTGGCCTCAATTTAATTCCCATTTGTACACGGTGGAAAAAAGAAAGGAAAAGAGAAGAGAAGATTGGAATCACGGAATCAGCTGCAGCCACGTGGGAGGCACGAGCTCTAGGGATGTGCTGAGCCCTGGGTAGAGGGTGCGGTGCTGGCAGGAGGGATGGGTGCCATGGGGGGAGGAAAGGGATATGTCACTTCTGCTGGATGTGTCCTGTTCATGTAGCTGGAGCCCATCGGCACCAGGCATGAGGTTCCCCTGTCCCAACATGAAACCCAGGCTGATTGCAAGTGCCTGGGCTGCTGAGGGCCAAGCCAAGCCCGGTGGGATGAATGCGTGTCTCCCTCCTCTCCTCACCCCAGGATGTGAGTGGGGCAGGAGCAGACCTGGCTGAGGGAAGGCTGGTGGAGGGAAGGTGCCACTTGAAGTCCTCAGGAGCCAGGGCTCCAGTTTCAAAAAAATGAAGTGAGGTTTTCATCTGTGTTTGTTTATTGAGTTAATGACTTTATTTCTGATTTGATGCTCTTGTCCCTGATGACTCAGGCACAAAAAGGGAGAGCTGATAAGAGCAAAGAGGCCCAGCCAGAGGGATGCTGGTGGCTGCTCAGTGCCTGGCATCCCCCACCTGGATCCCTTCCAGGGGATTCCAGAAATGCTGTCAATTCTGGGAGCAGGACTGTGTGCACTGAGGGCAGCAGCTTAGGGTGGTGAAAGCAGCAGCAGCCACCCCCGATAAGAGATGGGCTCTGCCCCTTTATGGCTGTGGTGAAGGCACAGGAGCACAAGGTATTCTATACTTGGCATGACCTGCCCAGATCATGCTGTACCACTGCCTTGTCCTGTTCTGGGAGGAACAAACCTCTCTGAGGGGCAGGAGAGCAGACATTCTCCTTCCCTGACATCCCCAGCTGAAACCTCTATGCCCACCCCTTGCCCTGGCTGACTGCTGATGTCTGGTAGGCAGCTGGGAATGGCCCCAGCCTGGGGCAGTTAATAAGTTCCAGAGCAACCCAGCCCCTCATGGCATCATTTCTCCATCACGAGAAACAAAGAGATGTGTTTTGCCTGAGTGAGCTGGTTTAGATTGGGAAGGCAACCCCAACCCCACTGCACCCAGTTCTCCCCAGCCTAAAGAAGCAGCTGGGCAAAAGGCACATTTTCTTTGGTGAGGGGGAGGTTTCTTCTCTCCCCGTCACTTACGTCCAAGTTTGTCAGTCCCACAGAGAAGATGCAAGCAGAGCTCTCTGCATCTGGAGGGTTAACATCTCAGCTCTTCCAAATAAATAGAAAATGACCCAGTTTCTTTATTTTCTCTTTTCCCAAAGTCCAAGCACCCAAAAAATGAGACAGCAAGTGGAAGCCACAAATAGATTTCATGTATCTTGGCAGAGCTGGGAGATAAAAGCAGGGAAAAGGACTCCTGCCTCCCCTGCTCAGATCTGGGTATGGCACAGCACATCCTCCACAGGGTTAGCTTTCCTAGGTCAGAGAAACAGGAGAGGCCTTGGGTTTGATCCCAGCTCAAATCCTCATCCCTTGGGGTCCAGGCTCTTCTCAGGAAGGGTGGGAGCCTCCCCAGTGCTGCTCCCATCTGCCTTGCTCCAACTATTAAGGTGAGCAACAGAACGTGCCCAGCCTGCGACTATTCCTATCACGTCCCATCTGGAGACAGAAATCTGCCTGCTGGCTTTACAATTAAAATTGAAATGATTTGATTATGGGGCTTCATTAGTAAAAACAAACACCAGGCAGCCTCCCTCCCTCTCCCCCCTCTATCCCCGCCCCGCCGTTTCTCCCCGGGGCTGTTTTAGGTAAATCCCAGCAAGGATGTGGCTGGGCATACAAAGGGCTTCATGTCTGCAGCTTGTACCTATAGTGGGGTGCAGCCCAAAGAAGGCAAATTTTATACCCACAGATCCTCTCCCTTGGGTAGAGATGCAGCAACAGCCTTGGGTTGATGGCTTGATGACTGCATGGACTGCCCAGCAGCTGGCATAGTGAAGGCTTGAGTGGCAGCAGGATGTTTTCCAGCCCCTCTGTATGCTTACAGACATTACCAGGGGTCTCCCACAAACCTTGGGGCTCCTGATTTACACGTTGACTCCACTCACTTTATTCCATGAGTTTTTGTAATGGAACCATTTGAACCTTCATACCAACCTGGACCTGCCATTGCTGGATCTGTTTTTCTTCCCCGCAGTTGGCTCATCCCACGGGAAGGGCTGAGCCGGCACGGAGCAGGCTGCCCATGGTGTATGCAGATGCTCGAGTCCCTAAAGCATTGGCAGTTCTGGGGGAAGTAATTCAATTAACACTAGGGGCGTTGGGAACAGGCTGTGCAGGCTGGGAGAGGAGGAATGCTAATGAAGGAGGGCTTGGGAATGCTGCTGGGTTAGAGTGCGCTCGCCTGGCTGCTCCCAATGACTGGTTTTCTCCAGTAGTGACAGGACAAGAGGGAATGGTTTCAAACTGAAAGAGAGTAGAGTTAGATTGCCTATTAAGAAGAAAGTCTTCCCTGTGAGGGTGGTGAGGCACTGGAATGGGTTGCCCAGAGAAACTGTGGCTGCCCCATCCCTCTAAGTGTTTAAAGCCGTTTTGGATGGAGCTCTGAGCTACCTGGTCTAGTGGAAGGTGTTCCTACCCATGGCAGGGGGTTGGAGGCAGATGATCTTTCAGCTTCCTTCCAACTGAGACCATTCTATGATTCCGTGATTCTATGGGATGGCTCTGGCAGTGGGGAGGTGTGGTGGAAATAAGGCTGCCTTTCTGCCTCCCATGCCTGTTGTGAGGAGAGGGCTTTGGAATGGCTCTCGACTCTGAGTTGGTGGCTCATTTGAGGGGAGCTGTGGCCATATGGGTGTCTGTCCCCTTTGTCAGGCTCAGCAACAGGACAAGGCAGCTGTCATAGGAGCTAGAGGGAAGGCATGCAAGTGCTCTGCATCTCCTCCCCACCACACTCATTTCTTACGCCCTGTGGCCTCTGGAAAGCCCTGAATTGCTATCCAGTCAGTAGAATGATCCTGGGGACAAGATGCCCTGCAGGGATCTGCCTTTTGCTGCTAAGGCAGATGAAGCTCTTGTGCCATGGAGCCAAGGAAGCCCCAAGAGAAAGGCTGCACTGCCCCAAGACCACCAGCTTGAGGTCCTGCTTGAGGTGTCCCCTGGGTCATGGTGGGGCAGGGAGCCGGGACTGGATAAGCTATTTGAGATGGGTAGTGTTGCCTGACTGCTCCAGCTGACTCATATCAGGACCCAACTGGCTTCCCAGAGGCTCAAAGCCTCCCCCAGATGGGTGGTACTGCGATGAGCTGTGGGCAGTGCAGGTCACCCCAAAGAGAAAGCAGCTCCAGGCACAATGGTCCTCTCCCTGGCCACATGCCATCTGCCTGCCCGGACTCAGCTCAGCACCTGGGGATGCTCCAGTTCCATCCCCCATGCAGGAGCCTGGATGCAGCCCAGGGATAGTGGGGTCTGGCTGCCGGGATATGCTCTGACAGTGGGGTCTGGCTCTGGGAATATGATCTGATAGTGGGGGTCTGGCTGCAGGAATGTGCTCCAACAGCTGAGCTGACCTGTGGGGAGGCAGTGGGGCTAGTCTCCTCTGCCTTGGCAAGTGTCACCAACTTAGTGGCACTAACAGCATTGCTATCCTACCCAGTCTTGCCTCGTGGGCTAAATCTTTAACCAGATCAAGGGTTTAACTTTATCAGTGGCTGGAAAAAAGGTGGCACCGTTTCCCTGGGGCAAAGTATCTTCATCCCTGCAGAAATCCCAGAGGCAAGTCCGTTTCCTGGGTCTCATTCAGTAGCTCCATGGCACTCGTGTCTGCCCCTTTGGTACAGGAACTCACAGAACCCTCTGGAGCCCCTGTGCCCCATGCACAACCAGCTGGTCTTACCTCCAAAATCACGGCTTGCACAGACCCAGGGGCACCAGCAATGAGGAGTTTAAACCCTTGCAGGGTTTACCTGGATATGGATTGCCCTCCTGGTGGGCAGTGCAGGAGGAAAGCCACCATCAGAGCAGAGACTTCCATGTCCCCTCTGGGGAGCCCCACCGTGGGCACTGCAATCCCCCCCGCCAGCTCCCCAGCTCTGGGAAACCTTCCACAATCCCTGCCCAGAGCAGGATGATTGATTAGTGTTATTAGAGCTGGAGAACAGTTTCTGTGCACATCCAGGTGGTTCAGGAGCAATTAGTCACCCACCGGTGAGGGGGGAACCAGGCTGCCCCTCTGTCCCTGCCAAGGTGGGAGCTCTCTGCTGTCCGAGGCACTCCTGGCACAGCCGGATGGAGCCCGACATCCTTGTGGGCTCTATTTGATGGGCAAGGGCAGGGCTTTGGCAGCGGCACAGCCCCAGGGCAGGGCTCAAACCCGAGCTAATCGCTGCACCCCCAGGGCATCTGATGGGGGTAAGGAAGTGGGAGGGTTGCCTCCATCCCCACGGCAGAGATCTACCCCCATCCAGGGCGATGCACCGGCAGCAGCTTGTGCTTTGACATGGGGGGGGGGGCACAGTGCAGGGGTTGGGCGAGAGGAGAGGGTACGGAGGGACCATCAGCAGCCCCCGGCACAGAGGTTCTGCGGGGCTGTGCCGGGCACAGCTCCAGCCCGGGGCTCATCTGGCAGCGCCGCGACAGCAGGACATCGGCAGCAGCCGGCTGCGGGCTGGGAAGGGGGGGACTGTAATGATGGTCCATCTCAGCAAAGGTAGCAGAGCATGAAAGCAATTTCACACTTTATTAGACAATTCAGGTGCCAGCTGCACCAGCCTGGAGCGAGCACTGCTGCTCACACCTCCACTCCTGCTTCACAGCCTCAGGGCCACTCTCCTTGGGGCTCAGCCCTCCTCCAGGCCATGCTGGTCATGGTTGGTGCACGAGGGGCCAGTGAGGGCTGCTGGGGGTGGGGGCTGCTCCTTATGGGCCTGGGAACAGTGCAGCACAGGGTGGCTCTGCTCAGAGCCAGCTCAGCCTGGCAGGGGGGGTGAATTCGAGTTGTGTGCCTGCAGTCACAGCCCCACTTAGGCTGACTGTGCCCTTCAGCCCAGGGCAGCCACCCTACTCCTGCTGGGTCCCCCCTCTCCTCTCCTTCCCTGCCCTCCACAGCCTTGCTGCTCCCCTACTCCCATTCTGCACTCTGAAGTGAAGGGATGGTCTGGGTTTGGGAGCCTGGGCTTGGGGCTTCCCTGGCATCTGCTTTCCTCTTGCACCTCTCTGCTTCCTGGATGGCCCCAGCAGAGCCATCGGGCACATTGACACCTGGGCACGCTGCCATCCCTCTGCAATCCAGGTGTCTCCACCTAGAGATGTGCTATGTGGCCCCTCACTCTGCCTGTGCCCCCTGAGACCAGCACGTCCCACAAAGCAGGGAAGAACAGGATCTGAGATGCCACCGTCCTGCTCTTTGGCACGTGGCTGGGCTGGCGCCCCACACCCTGGGGACACGGCCGTGTGCTGTCACACCCCGTGGGTGGACGCTGTCCAAGTGCCTGCACGTCCAGGATATGAATCAGCCCGGACAGGAGTGCAACAGCCGCTCCTGGACAACCGGAGCTGCCCCGGAGGCTGCTCCGGCAGCCAGGCTGTGCCCGTGCCAAATTCCTTGCAGGCTGGCGGGCAGGTTGCAGGCAGCAGTGCCTGCCTGGCTGTGCTGCCACCTCGCAGATCAGCCCTGGGCATGGCAAAACCTCGGCCTGGCCTGTGTTTCCCTCCCCCTTGCATGGCTCTGCCTCTGTGGTGCCAAGCCACGGCACGGTGGCGCCTGGCAGGGGCGATGCCTAACCTTGACATGACCTCCTGGGGAGCAGCCGTCCCTGCCCAGCTGTCCCCCCGTGCCCCTGGCCACAGGCATGTTCCACCGGGCCAGCCAGAGCATTCCTCCTGGGAGAGCCTGTCCTTGACGGCTATTTAAAGGCACACTTGTGTCCTTTATCCCCCGTCATGTTTAGGCTGGAAGAGCCCTGTGCCTTCTGGTGACTCCAAGAGGGCACTTCCAGCCTCAGGGCAGCAGCAGTGCAATGAGTTTGGATGAAGCTGTGGGAGAAGTGAGGGATATTGGCATCTGTGTTCTGCAGTCAAATACTAAGCCATGTCCTGAGGTGATGGGGAAGGTCCCATGGCCATCAAGGCTGGCAGCAGGGCTGGTGGGAACTGCAGAGCCCAGCTCACCCCTTTGGATCCAAAGACCAGAGCAGCCACGTGAGCTAATTTCCCTCTTCCTAGCAGGGACCATCTGCTGCCAGGACCTTGGGGTGGGCAGGACACCAGTGCCACCACTTTGGGGCAGGATGCTGGTGCTGGCTGGCTCAGCACCATACTAAGCACTCTCTTGGTACCTGTGCTGTCCCCTGCAGAGCACTGGAGGGTGACTCCTGTACATTTGCTGGTGGGATGTGCATGGGCTGTTTCTACCTTGCCCTCCAAGCCTGCGAGCCTGGGAAGTGCTGGTAGATGTGTTTGGGTAGATGAGTATAGTGGGGACCCAGGAGAGGCAGGAGGGATCTGGGACACCTCCTAACATCCTGCAAGCCCCTGTGCTCGTTGCAGACTGAACAAAAAACTCCTCCTGACCCACACTGAGAGACACACACAGGCAGCACCAGAGGTGGCTGGAGGGAGGAAAAGGAGACCTGTTGTTTCAGAGCACATAAATCCAGAGTCCTGGTGAGTGATGGACAAAACTCAGCTATCAAGTCCTGGCTGCCCCAGATCTCCTTCCAGTGGACAGATCAGTGCCCAGGCAGCAGCAGTTTCTCAGCACGCTTTGTCCCACCATCACCTTTAACCCTCCAAAGGGTCCCGGGCACCTGCAGGCTGTGGAGCAGGACCTGTCTGAGCTGCTGACTCCTGCCATTGCCTGTGCTGGTGCAGGGCTGATTGCAACTGCACCCCACTGAGCTGGCAGGAAGGTGACTTGGGAGGGAAATCCGACCTGATGTGATTTGATTAGGAACGGAAAAATCCAGAGGACCCATCAGCAGCGAGCTGGAGGTGTGAGCCCTGTGGCTGCAGGGCCAGGAGCTGGGCAGATAAGCCTGACACACAGCTTCTGCAGAATGACCCACATCCCCTCAGCCTGCCCACCTTCCCATCCCGAGGAACCCAACAGCTGGGAGCATCCCCAGACAACATCCCCAGCTCCGGCACTGCCATCCCCCTCCAGGTTTCATGTGGGTGAGCATTTGCTCAGGGCTTTCAATGGCACCAAGGCAGAGAGGCAGCTGCCCTCAGCCTCCCCACACATCACACCCTGGGACGCTGCAGGTATAACGAAGAGTGAACCCCACAGAGTTCTGCCTCAAACCAGGCACACGGATTCATACATGGGGTGCACAGAGCAGTGTCTGAGACGTGTCCCCACCTGCCTGGCACTCACCTCGTCCCTCCCCACGCGGCACAGGCTCGGGTGAGGACACGCCACCTCTGCCCCCCTGCCCAGCCCGCACTGCGGGCACCCCCACGGGTGGGTGGCCGGGCGTGCTGCTTCCCCTTCCCCCCCTCTGGGCAGGGCCAGGGCCCGGCGTGCCGGCGCTCGCCAGCCGGGACACACCGCACCTTTGATGCGGGATGCGGAGGGTGCCCGGGGCAGCCGGGACGACGCCAGGCTGCCGCACCGCCGGTGTCCGCACTGCTCCCCGTCGGTGAAGGGTGAGACTGAGCTCTCCCGCGGTGCCAGTTCCCTTGGGGGCTCCTGAACTGCGGTGTGACACCACGTCGGTGCTGCCCTGGGCATGGCTGCCAACCCTCAGCACCCTCAGCATCTCCTAACAACCACGGGGAAGCTGGCATCCTCAGTCCGAGCCTCAGGTCAAGGACCGACAGACACGGGTTGATTCTCCCAAAAAGCTCTGTCAACCCGCCGAGGATCTGCGCGGTAGCCTCGGGAGCCGGGAGCTCCGTCCCCTGCACCAGTGCTCCCAGTACGCGCCGAGCGGGCACTGGGAGCTGGTGCGGGGCTCCCTCTGGTGGCCGCTCCGCTCGGCGCTGCCAGCCCAGGCCAGCGCTGCCCCAGGTGATCAGGTGCCCAGGTGTCTAAGGGGCCAGTGCCCACCTGCCCAGGTGCTCAAGTGTCCAATGCCCAGGTGCCTTGTGCCCGGCTGAGGATCCCTCTGCAGCCCTGCACCTTTGCCACTCAGTCCTGATGTAACCAGGGACAATGCTGCCTCATCACACCCCCCCACACCCCAGGACCACCTTTGTCACCGATATGGATTTCAGCAAATCCCTGGATAACTGCAGCCATCTGCCCTCACTCCCTCCATGCTGCTTTGCGTTGTGCAAACACACACAGGACACGGCACCTTCACGCCTCCCATCAAAAGGTGCCTCCCAAGCGCCATCCTCGTGCCTCTGTGCCCCAGGGCCATATTCTGCCAGGTGCCTCCCACCACCTTCCCAGCCCGGGGCTGCCTCCCTCCAGCATCTCCTGAGAGGAGTCCTCCAGTGCCAAGCTGACTGCTCCCATCCGACGAAGCCCATGCCCTTGGTGTAGGCTGGCCATGCTCACACAGGCAAGCTCCAGCCCATGGGCTCCTGCACGGGGACGGTCACCAGGTAGCTGGAGGGCACATAGCCCCTCTGGCCATTCACCTCCACCAGGCTCCACTCCTTGCTCCCCTTCTTGTCATGCGGCTCCAGCACCACCACGGGCTGCCCTGCCTGGAGGTTCACCTCCTGTGGACTCCTGGCTGCAAAGGAGAAGCCAGCGACCACCTGTGGAAGGCAGGGAAGGAGGGAGGAAGCCCTTGCTGGACACGAGAGTCAAAGGCAGAAGGACATACATGGCAGAGCAGGCATTCCCATTCCAAACCCATTCCAAGAGGACATCACAGCAGTGACATGGATGGAGGGACACTAGGGACCCACCACACCCAGTTCTCTTGCTCTGTTCACCCTGTTCCCATCAAGGACATCAGTGTCACAGGGCACTCAGATGGGGTGTGACACTCACTGCTGGGCACGTGGCTGCACAAGTATGACCATGTGTGTACTGGAAAAGCAGGCCCACCTTCCCACCCACACAAGAACCAGCATAGAGCTGGTGGCATTACTAGGAATGGCCCTGGGGATGTCCCCCACTCTCACCTGGAATGTTGGGGTGAAGGTGGCCACCTGGGGCCTGGGGGCTTCAGGTAATGCATAGGAATGTCGCCTTCTCTCTGTGCCACTCTCCAGGGTTAGCATCTGCATCCCAGGCTGCTGGCTTTGTACCGGGCAATACGGCTGGAGTTTTGCAGCAGGCACAAACCCTCGGGGACCTGGAGGACACGGACACACACTGGTCATGGGTCCCCACTGCCTGACACATGTAGGACTGGTTGGAGGAGAGAGGAATGACACTGTGGTTGTTGTTGCTTGCCTTAGCACAGCAGCCCTGCCCAAACTAGTCTATCACTAGCGAATATGCAGCAGAAACACCCCCCCCAAAAAAGAGGAATTCCATATGTTTCTTTGTGCACAGATTCTCCTTTCTCAGCCATGGCACTTCACGAGCTTCACTTCACTTTGGGGAATGAATCAGGAAACCTGGACCTTACAGCTAATGGCAATGGATGTAGCTGGCAAAGCTGAGGTGGGTTTGGGCTGAGCAAAGCCTGGAAGGGAGGACCCAGGAGGCCATGGCCCACTGTTTCATCCAGGATGAGGAAATGGTTTGGGTTTGGTTCCCAACCCTGTTGCTGAGGCGGGAGAGGCTGCCCATTAGTACTGACGATACCTCCAGCATCCACCAGCCATCTGCTCGTGTTCCCCTTCGTGTCGGCACTTTGCAGCAGAGCTACAATCTGTCCCCTCAGCAAGGTCAGGTCCAAGTCTTTGCTGCCACTGATGTTGCTTGTCACTTGGTAAAGTTTGTCTGGGCCGTGCTTGCTCACAAGGGAAAGGACCTTCCGCTCCTCAGCAGGGTTCAGAGGCTGGTGGGGAGCAAGAGACATGGGAGCACTTGATGAGACACACAGGAGACTGAGGCTCTCCACATACACGTGCTTTTCATTTCTGCAGGATTATGTCCCAGCGAGAGGTTAGAGGAGAAACTCCATCATACTATCTGCTCTACCCCATGGTTTGGAGATGAATGCCCACAACCAGAATTGCTGAGTTGTTTCATCCCTGGTTATTTCCAGCCAGCTGCTGTCAAGGGAAAATACTGTGGCCATGGCAACCCTTAGGGCCACTTTCTGAGCCAGCCTCCCTGCCAAGGGGACATTCTGCACTTGGAAGCCACAGTCCTATTTATCCAACTGGCCTGAGACATCCCCTTCCAAGCCCCTACCTGTGTCACAGGGCTTGGCATGACGGTCTCAAAGGTCTGGCAGAAGATGCGGAGCTGAGCACTTGACTGCTGCAAGGTGTCTTCCACCACCTTCCAGAAACTGGGCAGGGGCATGTGGCCATGGGGCATCTGAGGAGACAAACTCAGATCAGAGAGGGCCCTGGGCAGAGGAAGAGCTGTGGGTAGGGTCAGAAGAGAAGGAGCAAGAAAAAAAACTGGTGAGAAAGCAAGAGAACAGACCTGGCCACTAAAGGTGCACCTTGCAACTATGATCAAAACTGCTCCTGTCTGTGAGCCACATTCTCTGGGCAGTGCCACCACATGTGGGGCTCTTGGGTTGTACCCAGCCCACCAGAGCAGTCCCTCCCTCCTGCTGTCCTGCCCTGAGCCCACAGCCTGTCCCACCTGACTATAAAGGGAGGTGGGTAGGTGTAGCTCCAGGTTAAATGCCTGCAGCATAAGCAGCCCAGAATGCGCAAGGGTAACGCACCCTCCTGACCAGATACACATGAGCAGT
This sequence comes from Scytalopus superciliaris, assembly GCA_013400415.1. NCBI lineage: Eukaryota > Metazoa > Chordata > Aves > Passeriformes > Rhinocryptidae > Scytalopus > Scytalopus superciliaris. The sequence continues at coordinate 158,497 of VXBX01001797.1, forward strand.
GTGGAAGAGGACACTTCCACCTGGCTGCACCTTGTTGTCATCCTGATCATGGATCAGATCGGGGCCATGCTCTGCCCCAGGGCTTTCAACTACCCTGATCCTCCATGTTTGCAAACACCAGACTCAAGAGTAGCATTCAGTGAGTTCTGGGAGATATCACCCAGGGATGGGTGTCAAGGGATGCTCATTCCTCAGGCCAGGAGCTGCCTTTCTTCTCCTTGCCTTCCTGGCACAGAGCTCTCAGGAGCTCAGAGTTAACACTGATCTCTCAGGCAGCAGCACATCAATAAGTTACCAGCAGTGTCCACAAAAAGAAAGCAGGACAGCTCCTGGCACTTCAGAAGAGAAAATTTGGCTTTTCCCAGGCAGGGAGGAGGAGACATTGCTTACAAATCCTAGACAGGGAGTTGTGTGTCTGCAAGGGTGTGCTTGGGCCACAGCAAAACTTCATTGCTCTGATGCTCACGATGTCCCAAGACTGAAGAAGGTCTGACTCAGAGCATGTGCCTGTTTAGGCACACATACTCACCTGCTCCAGCTGCTTTTCTGCCTGTTGCAGGACCTGGGCAGCCAAGTCCCGCTGCAGGGCACTGAAGGAGCACAGGATCTGCCTCAGGAGCTGCACAGCCACCTGGTTAAACTGGGGGAGCTCAGCCACAAGCAGGTCGTTGATGGCAAGGTAGGTGTTCATGGCTGCCTCCTCGTCATACGTCACGCTGCCCATCTCGCTCTTCCGCTCCTGGATCTCCTCATAGTCCAGCAGCTTGTCCAGGCGTTTCTTGACCAGCTGCTGTGGCCCCACCAGCATGTCTGAGAGGCTGCAGAGGGGCTGGCAGACCAGCCTGTCCAGCCGTCGCTTCTGTGAGGGGAGAGAACCCCATGTGAGCCCCACAAATGGGATCAGCACTCTCTTATAGGGGGTAAAAGGCTCAGGGACTTGTTGAGGTGCTTGAGTGGAGTGGGAAGCATCTGAAACATCTTTCCCTGAAGGCACACAGGATGTCAAGCAAAGCAAACCCTTGGGAAAGAGCAGTCATGTTCGCCACAATTCCAAACTTGTGCTCCATGCAAATGACCCTTTAGTGGCCCAGACCAGTCTCATCTGGGCCTCCACACACACCCCTGCCCAAAACCCATTTAGGCCCTGTCTGAGTGTTCCTGTGGGTGTGCTGGTTTCTGCTTCTGTCTCTTTGGATTCCTGCTGCAGGTAGCCCAGCTCCTGGATGCACCCATCAGAGAGACATTGCAGCCAGTCTCCAGACCTGAATGGGCTCTGGAGCTGTGTCATAGTTGTGTCTCTGCCCAGGCCTTCCCCTCTTTCCTGGATGGACCCTGGGGCTGGTCTCTCACTTCATCTGTTGGGCACTGCTGATGGATCCTGTTACTTGCTCCTGGCCCTGCTGCAAAGTTGAGTCCTTGGGGGACTGTGAGGACACTGCACAGGGGTCCCCCTCAGCTCCTGGCTGCTCTGCCCTGCCCTGCCCTGGGGGGCACAGCCAGACCCCCCTGTGCCCTGGCACAAGGTGACAGAGCAATGCTTGGTTGAAGGAGATGTGCAGGGAAGGAGCACTCACAAACTCTGGGAAAACAGTGTACTGGAGGCATTCAGCAAAGTGCCGATACTGCTGGGCAGGTCCCTCGTCCATCTGCAGGTCACGCTGGTGGGGACTGGGTGACAGGAATGCCTGAAAGGGAGAAAGCATCAGGCTCTCTTATCTCCTTCCCAATGCTGTATGGGGAGCCCTTCTCAATATTTTCAAGTCAAGGTCTTTCCAGCCCACGAATTGCTGCTTTCTGAACCCTCTGCCATTTCCTGAGGCTTTCCTGATCATACTGTGTCTGGGGATTGCATGTTTTGCCATCACTCATACTTTCATTTTTCCTCAGATGCCTCAAGGGATTTCTATGACAAAATCATAGTAGCTGCTGACCCAGGTGATTTCAGAAGGGAAATTTGTTGTCAAGACTGATCTGGGGACATTTCTGCCTTACACCAGTTATTAAAGCAAGAATCCCCAGGCTGAACAACACTTGGCATTTTCAGTCATTTAAGACCTTGAAATAATGATAAGTTTAAGGACAGATTATTCTCAAATGACACCAGCTCAGGCTGTGTTGTCAAAGCCTCAGCTTTGGTTTAAGCTCCCCTGGACCTGAGCAATCCTTGGATGTTGTGCAACTCCCTGACACAACAGGACACTTTAGCTGAGCTGCAAATCCCTGAACAACCCCAGCAGCTATTGCTTTCCTATGTGTTCTACAATCCTAAGGAACAGGTCCTGAAGCCTGAATGGGGCCAACCCCTTGCCAGTGGTCAAGGTTTTACCTCTAAATGGCCCAGGTAGGATGCCACGTTCTCCTTCAGGGTGGCCACACTGGACACTACACACTGGAATTTCTCTTCCAGGTCATCGTACTCCTTGTCCTCTGTCTGCAAGGCAAGAGGCAGCTTACCACCAGCCAGGCTAACACAGCAGCCAGGCACTTTCCTGAAGCTCCCAGGGCTGGGGCAGGCAGGGGAGACTCTGAGAGGCTCCAGGAATCCTGCACAGGCCAAGACACAGGTTGCTTGGGGTGCAGGCAGCAACAAGGCTTTTGGTGTGGTTGTGGTGCTGGAGAACATTAGGGTGTCTTTCCTTTCAATGGGATGCTCAAGGATCCTGTAGGTCCTTTGGGGGCTGAAGTGCTCCCCTGCAATGCTTTGAGGCAGGGCATGAGGTGTGTCCCTGCATCCCTCTTGCCCTGCTGGTCCTTGGAATGGAGGACCAGGAGGCACCCTTAGGCTGCTCCACAATGGGACTGTGGCTCCTGTGGCAGCTGAGGCCACTGGTGTCAGCATCAGCCACCCCACCCCAGCTCTGCACTCCCCATTCCTCCACGGAGGCACCTTGGGAGGAAAGCCCCAGAAATGACCCGAGGAGAGGCAGCAGGGCCCTGGGTGCAGGCAGAGGGGTGTGGGCTGCCCACCTTGGCCACGATGCCAGCCTCGTGCATGAGGAGGCGGCTCAGCCGTGTGGTCTTCTTGGCGATGGAGTGGGTGTTGAGGCGCGCCAGGCGATCCCGCAGCGTCAGGTGCTCTGCCTTGTTGTATTTGGTTGCTGCCTCAGGTTGGGGAGGACACAAGGTGGGGGGAAAAAAGATCAGAAGAGGAGACTTCATGGCAGCATCCTTGGCAGTCTGAGCACGCAAGGAGGGTGAACAGTGCAAGGGCTGGGGCTGATCAACAGGATAAGCGTAACCCACATCAAAGAAGGAAAGTACTAGGAAAACCAAAAAGAAGCCAAGCTGCCATCCCTGGGGAGCCTGATTTCTCCTGTCCCAAGGGCAGGAATGTTCTTTTCAGTTCCCCAGACCCAGGAATGTGGACAGACTGGTTTTATCCTCAGCTGCTCCCCATGCCATTGTGCTCCTGCAGCCTTCAGATCCTGCCCAGAGTGGCATTTACAGGACCAGAGCAGTTCAGGAGCTGCCTGCAGGAGTCTGTGGCTCCGCCAGGCAGGGTGGGTGGAGAGCAGGAGAGCTTTGGACTGATTTAAGTGGGAATTAGTGCAACACCAAGAGGAGACAACTGGGGTTGGGCTGGGGGTTCCCAGGCACTGTGCCCCCTGCCTGCAGTGAGCCCCCCAACCACTCACCTACTTCCCTGCGCCGTTTGTACTCGTTGATGTTGGCGTTGACCTGGGCCATAGCACGAACAGCTGCCTGCAGGGCCGGGTAGGCACTGTCATTGGCTGGGGTGTTCTCCAGGATCTTTCCCAGCAGCAGAGGGTATTTGGTGACCCTCTGCACCGGCATCACCAGGAAGAAGCTGAGGTCTGATGCGCCTGTGTGAGGCCTGATGGAGAGGGGAATTGCTCAAGGTTGGTGTGGAGAGCTGCTTTCCTGCCCAGCTGCTCTGAGAGTGTTTTGGGGAGACAGCAGGGGCATTTCTGGCTGTGAGCCCCTGTTCCCTTCCAGCTATTGGGCCAACCCACCAGCCCTGAGGGCAGTGCCAGCCCTGCGTGGGCACCTTGTCTCCTCAAACAGTGCTGTGCTTGTCTAACTATGAGGCATGGGATCTGTGTGTGCTCTGTGGGCAGGGAGGGAGAGTGTGAGCAAAGTGCAGGCAGAACTCCCCTTCAACCCGAAGGCAAGGCACATCTCATTTGGGAATCACATCACCTGTGCCCTAAGTAGCAAATCCCAGGAGCTCCTCCACTGCCACTCCTGCTTCTTCTGGCTCTAACAGTGTTTGTGACCCACGTGATAGTTCAGAAAGGGTTTGGAAGTGCCCCAGGGGCAGCCCATGTCCCCCAAACTGGGGAACATGTGCTCTCGCTGGGGGCGCATGTGGGGGAGGCAGCAGCTGTGCATACTATCCTTTATATTGGGGTCCACCAACTCTAGTGGCCCTTTGGCAAGTGGCCCCAAGGATCCAGGACGGTCTGCCAAGGATTACATCAGGAAAAGCCACAAAGCTAGTGGTCATGACATTACACCCAGCCTGGTGACATGTATCCATGCAGGAAGCTTGTCCAGAGGGGCAAAGCCGGTAGGTAAAACAGGGAGAGGAAGGTGGTGGCCTCAGCAGCAGGTACCTACACTGTAGCATTGAGGGTGTCCAAGATCTCCTCCTGCAGCCTGGGGTCCTTGCGGTAGCTCTCCACCAGCTGGAGGGCATGGTCATAGCTGGCACAGTAGATCTTGTAGACAGTCTCCATCTCTTCCTTGAACTCCTGGAACAGGGTGCCTGGGGAAGGAGATTGAGGCTGAAAAGCTTGGTCCTTTCCTATGGCCTCAGAGAAAGGCAGGGCTTTCCCCCCAGCCTGCTGGAAGGGTGAATCCAGCAGAGCAGTGCCAGCCAAGGGTGCCAGGGCAGTGCTCTGCACCCCAGGCACCTCTGCTAAGCTGGGCCTCATGCTGTTCTCCCTGCACTGTCTGCAGGCTGGGCAGGTCTGCCTTGCCCCATTGGGGTGGGTGTGGGTGGCTCCCTGTGGACACCAATGTGCCAGCAGCCACACCTCCCAGAGCCAAGGGAGGCATAGGAAGTGCCCAGGCAGGTGGGCTGGGGATGGCACCTACACATGCCCAGCACTGGGCAGTGGCACTGCCAGCACCAGCAAAGGCAATGGGTGGGCATGGGTCAGCTACTGGCACTGCACCACTTACTGATGCAGAGCAGCTGCTCCTGCCCCTGGGTGGCCATGGCCTCAAGACCCTTCAAAAACCGTCTGGAGACATGGAGGATGTCGTCGGTGTTAGAGAAGAGTCCTTCCAGGTCCAGATCAGGCAGCTGAAGGGAACAAAGATGCCCCAGGCTAAGCCAAATACATCAGAGGTGGGCCGTGTGTTTCAGGGGCACTCACCCTCCTGAACACTCATCTGCTCCATGTGACACCTGAGGAGCTGGAGCAATGCTCTGTTTCAGGAGGTTTTGGGAATGCTGAGACCTGTCTGTGCTCCCAAGCAGGGTAAGGAGGTCTTTTCACGTTACAGACACAGGGTTAAAGTTGTAGGATGGCTGTACTGGGTCAGACCCAATGTCCATCCACCCCAGACCTTAGCTGGTCAGGGGGAGCCCAGGCAGGAAGGTGGAAGGTGAGCACATGGTGACCTCCCTGCAGTAATTCGGGCATCTTGCAGCTCTCAACAGATTCACCCTACAGTGCCCAGCCCCCGGGCAGGGGGATGTGCCCCATGTCACCTGCTTCTTCTGGAGGTGTGCCCGGATGTCCGACACACAGAGCTGGATGTTGTGGACATAGCTGGCCTCGGTGGTGATGAGCTCCTCCACAGCCAGCCGCTGGCTCAGCTCCATCCTGTCACAGGGCATCACCTCTTCATAGATGGCCTCTTCAGTCTCTGCTGCATCTTCAGCATCGGACTCTGCCCCTTGGGCACTCGCCATCTCAGCAGGACACTCTGCAGGGGTAGCAGGGGGTAAGGACAGGCTGTGGCAAGGACAGACTGGTGCTCTGGCATTGGTGCTCTGGTGCCCAACCCAGCTCAATGACTGTGTTCCCTCCCCTGTGCCAGGGGCACCACACAGCACATCCCTCAGGACACTCAGTCCATCTGCATTTACAAGCAAGACATGGATGTCACTCTGAAACCATAAAGCCATGAAGTGCTGCAAGGGAGGAGCAGTCTGGCAGCAGTGAGCAGACACCCACGTGTGGCAGGCAGGGACTTGCCACACACACACACGTGCCCAAACTCCAGTGACCATGTGCAGGGGCCAGGGTACAGGCAAGGAGGGCCTCAGATACAGGCAGGAGCCTGGCAGCTCCCACTCAGCTCTGGGATTGTGCCGGGACTGGTCCCAAAGGGCAGAGTGGGGTTTGCCACCTCCACTCCAGCTCCTTGCTGCTGGGGCCAGTTGTTCCCTCCCTGCCCTGGCTGTCAGCGCCTGGCGCCTTGCCTTGTCTCTAAGGGCTCTGTTCAAAGTACAAAGAGTGTTTCTGCAGTGCTTGAACAAGAGATGTTTCTGTGACAGCGAGAGCTGGTTTAAAAGCCACTGGGACGAAGGGGGGGGGAGAAGTGGGCAAAGCTGCTGACGCCTCCGCCAGATGCACTGGCAGCTCCTGGTACGCATTGCCAGTGCCCTGCCCAGCATGGTGCACTCCCTTCTCTCTGCCTGCAGAGAGCGTGGAAAATCAGAGCTGATTCATGACTGTTTTCTTCCCAGGAAACACGCTCTGCTCTTAACTGATACCGAGCAGGATGGAGCAGCTCCCAAAGCATCACAGATAGTGATTGGTTCCTGGCAGAAGGCCTTGAGGGAGAGAGATGTGGCACAGCCCACACCAGCACAGTGCACAGCTTGGCTGGATCCAGATCCCAACCAGGGGAAGGAATTCTGCCAGGCTTCCCACCTGACTGTGGAGGAGGTGAAGAGCGAAGGAAAGGCAAAGGTGGCTTGGCAACATAAAAGCAAGATGGCACAAGCAGAAGCACAGGAAGGCCATCTCTGCCTCTGTCCTCCACTGCCTGCCCAGCCAGAGACAACCTCCACAGCCAGACTACAACATGCCAGGAGCCCACTTTGGAGGCTGCAGACTCAGGAACCTGCAATGGGAGCAGGGAAAGGGGCTGGTAGGGCAGCCCAGGTCTCTACTGAGGAGGGTCCAACTAATAAGCAGGGTGAATGTCCCCTGCTGGAACATGCCCACTGCTGTGCCAGAGGACAGCTGGGCTTGGCACAGCAAGCAAACATGACTGAGAAGGTACTGGACCTTCACCTGCCTGACAGGGGTACGTCACCCTGCCAGCTGTCATCCCTGCCCTCTGCAATTTGGCTGCCTCCCCGGCCTGTGGCATGGCATTGGCTGCTATGGGATATGGGGAGTAGAAGACACTGTTCTGCACTCCTCTAGGTGCTTCCGAGGTGTCCAGGCAGAAGGATTTCCCATCAGGGCATCAAGTTCAGTGTCCTCCATCTGGGCAAATACCTTGCTCAGAGGAAGGGCTGCAAGGGAGGCAGGAGGAAAGCCCTGACCTGAGACACCTTCTGAGCCCTGGAGCATGCCAGCTGGCCTGTCACTGGTCCCTGCAGCAGCATCCCCAGAGCACGCAGCTGCTTTGAGGGGTTTTCCCCAGCCTGGGGAAACCTCTTTCCTTCTCCTCACCCCCCTGGCCTGAGACATCGGAGGAACAGGGGAACCGTGCAAAACTGAAACGCAGCATTTCTGGGCAGCGTCGGAGCAGCAGGAGAGCGCAGGACCGTGTTTTCCCAGCCCTCCCTCCCAGGGAGCTGCCCGCATTTGAGCTGTCACTGCCATCTCATCGGCTACCAGCATCCCTGTCCGTAACGGGGGGGGGTCTGGGNTAACGCGGGGGCTCTGAGCATCCCTGTTTGTAACCAGGAGACTCCGAGTACCGCTGTCTGTAACGCGGGGGCTCTGAGCATCCCTCTCCGTAACGAGAGGACTGCGGGCATCCCTGTCTGCAACGAGGGGGCTCCGAGCATCCCTGTCCATAACGCGGACACGGCCGCCCCTCGGCCCGCCCTAAAAGCCGCGCACAGGGATCGCCGGCTCCGGGCTCACAGGTCCCACCGCGCCCCGGGGGGGCCGCCCCCNCGGGCTCACAGGCCCCACCGCGCCCCGGGGGTGCCACCCCCGCTCCCCACGCACCCCCGGCCTCCCCTCCGCTCCCCGAAAGCCCAGGCCCCGGCTCTCACCTGCGGCGAAGGTCGCCGTGCGGGCGGTGACACCGCAGCCGCAGCCGGGCTGGCAGCGGGCGGGGCCGGCGGTGCGTGGCGATCCCGAGCGGGGGGCGATCCGTCCCGGGGGTGATCCCTCTCAGGGGCGATCCCTCCCGGGGGTGATCCCTCCCGGGGGCGATCCCTCCCGGGGGTGCCGTGCCCGGCGCTCCCGGCCCC
>VXBX01001798.1:0-34351 GCA_013400415.1 Scytalopus superciliaris
TTCCTTTTTCCCCCCCTCTTTCTTACTTTTTTCCTCTTTCTTCCACTCTTTACTGTCTCTTAATTTAATATTTTGGTTCATGATTTAAGCATCTTAGGTAATTTTGTGAGGTTTTTTCCCTGTGTATATGCTCATAAAATATCCTAGAACATACAAGTAACAAAGTGTGAGTAGTTAATAACACTGGCAAAGGACAGAGAGCATAATGGGAAAGGGAAACCCCTGCCCAGTGGCTGTCTGGGAAAAGCAATGACAGGATTTGTAGCAGTGCTCTGGGCTATTCTTCAGTGCGGCAAGTGGCAAATAAGGTAAATAATTTTTCACCTTGTTTTCCTGTAGTGGTACACACTTTTATCAGGACCCCCTTGAATCCCTCTTCCCTTCCTCACTGGTTGTTACCATCAGTGCTTATTGGGATATATGAGTTAGCTGGTAGTGATATGTATTTATTACTTGTTAAGTTTGTATATATACCTTTTACTGGTTAACATTTATTGATTCTTAAATTAGTATTATTTATGTGCCTGTGTGCAGTGTTTTGGTTCTTGCTAATGAACTGAAATATTTGATAACTGCAATATAGCTTTTTTAATTACATCAGCACTGTGTACTGGCAGTCACTGTACAATCGATACCACAAATAAAGCTCATCAAATAGCTTTTTACTGAAAAATAAAGTTTTGTCAATATCAAAGCTTAAGGGTAGGAAAAGAAATGTTTAATTGCAACCTTGATTCAACTGACATCTGTGAATTTGTAATTCCAGGTAAATGTCAAGAAAAAAGTGGTGGGGTATCTTAGACTAGTTAGTATTGCCTTCTAAGGACAAGATGTAGATGTTTACTTCTTCTAGAGGAGCTTCATTTTGAAGAGTTTAGAAGTAATCTCTGGTAAAAATTCCTCTCCTTTTCTATAGTTCAGCCATTACAATTGCACTGATTGTTTACTTGAGAGGTGTTCTGTGATGCTAAATGAGCAGTAACAGCAGGGCAACTATTTCAACAAAGTCTTTCTTGGTCTCACACTTTAGAGTTCAGGTAGATGCAAATGATACTGGGATTAGAAAAACAATAGAAACATACACAGAGATTTCTAATGGAAGAGCAAATGATTTTTTTTTCCCTCTCTAAGACCCCAGGAGCCCATTTCACCCTGAGGTTTATTATTGCTTTTGTTTTTTATTTTGTTTCCCTCTGATAGAGTCTGACTGTTTGGTCTGTTTTCTTCTAGGAATAAGTAATTTTATTGGTCATGAAGAAAGCTGCAGTCATTATTCTAGTATTGACATTATGCACTAATGACAAGGGAAGCTGGGTTTGAGATCGTTAAACACAGCATCTTTTAAGTGGCTTATGATCGACGTTTATCAATAAGATCAGGCAATGATTTAGCATACAAGTGCCCAAATTTTGCTTAGATACCTCGATGCTGAACTGCATTACAGAGTAACTCTTCTTGTAGCTATAAATGTAGTACACAGTAAAGCATTTTCACTGTCAGACTAAATATTATTGTAACTACAAAGTGAAAATCTGGTTTCTTAGCTGCTGAATTCAGAACTTTTCTGCATAATAGGAATTAGTTTTCTCAATGCAGGTTAAATGTGAGCTATGGCAGCTAACCCATTTGCTGAGTTCATAGGGCTAGGTAGTTCAAATATTGTTTTGTACTCTGAATTTGTAGCTATTGCCCAGTTTTATGAATACATTTCCTTGTAATGGAATGACTTGTCCAGTTAAATCAATTGTAAAGGTTACAGTGGATTACAGTCATAGGTTTTTTTGTTCATCAGTCCATACTTGTAGTTTATAATGCAATAGCTTTACTTCTCACTGTACTACTGTAAATTCATTGGAATATGAATTCATTTTTAGTGAAGGGTGGAAAGCAGTATCAGTATAGTCATCTTCCTTTCTGACTTGGTTAGATCTACATAAATCTTTACCTCACATTAGTGACACAGCTACACTGAGATTTTTCAAGAGAAACTTTAATATTTGGAAGTGATGCATTATAAAAACCATTTTAATCTCAGTCAGAATTAGAGGACAGTATTTGGCAAATGAGTTTGAAGTCTAATTAAATTCACTTGTGTCTAAATGTGTTGACATAAAGCTAAATGTTTTCATATGCTACTTTAATCATTCAATTAATCAGTAATCTTAACTTTTAATGTGGTCATGTTCTCTGTAACAGTAATGTGAATGAACCTGGAATGAGTCTTCTCTTGTCACGTTGCCTGTGTAGGAACAGTGGAATCAAATCTAAGTGTAGTAAATCCTTTCATCCAGAAGACTTATGGACTGTTCTACAATCAATAGAGTAACTGTGTGAGTCACTTTCTTCATTAACGCAGCTTCTTTGATTGCTAAAGATTTTTTTTGTAGAATTTTTTTTCTTCCTTTTTAATTCATAAATAATTTAATATTTAAAATTAGAACTGTTGTTGGCTTTGCTCAGTTGCACAAGAAGTCAGATAGATGTTCTCTTCATGAAACTGTCTGGACTTTGATTGAAAAGCACTGTTAAAAGAACAGGGGAAGCACAGGGATGAGATTTATAGCAGACAGGTACAGTATTGAAGCAGAAACCTTTCTGCTAGATATGACAGTAAGATTTATTAAGGGAGTGCAGAGTATAAATGTAACATGGTGTCATTACAAACAGTCAGAAAAATGGTGTGCATTAATTAGGAGGGAGTACTGCATAAAGCTTTTTTCTTTAATTATCTCAACTCTAAAACTCTGTCATGGGATGCTTAACAAATATGATTCTCTGTATCATATGGCATGTGATGTAAATTTCTTCTGTTTCTTTGGTTCTAATTTTTGGGTATCGGATCACTGAAACACGGCAACGATGTGTAAGCTTGTAATTGAAGGTGCAGTTAGCATGGCTCTGGTTCATCTTGTTTCGTTGTCTCTGACTTTTTGCTGTGTTTCTGGCAGAGGTTTCTGAAAACACTGTGAGTCTGCTGTTGATCCATGTCCTATCCTTTCCAGTATGTCCTACTTCTGAAATGAATGCAGGCATGCAAGCTCCTAATATTCTTCCTCCTAACTTTCATGTGAAAAAGGCATTTGATCTTCATAGAAAATGAGCTTAAAGTAAAAGAATAACGGTTGAAAGAAATCCGCTTTTAAATTGTGCTGACTAGTCATGGACCTCTGTCCTATTCATCCATCTCTGCTGACTTACTGTTAAAGGCAAACCTCATGAACATTGTGGGATATTTTTGTGTCTAGGCTTCTTGTCCCATCATAACAGAAGCACTTTTAAATCCTTCTTTGCACATCACATGCAGACCTGAACATACAATCATTTTTATCTAGAGATAATATACAAATATGCAATTTCACTGATTTTATTTATTTTACACAGACTTGCAGCACATAATTTCTGAGCTGAAGAGTATTAATCAGAGTTTTGTCCAAATCTGTACTTTCTTATTCATATTTGGAGCAGTTCCTCCTCTGTTGTTCCGAATTCCCCATACTCCTAAATAGCCCCAAAGGCTCAAGGTTGCATCTTTCTCAATAGGTAAGTATTTAGCTTGGATGTATTTTCTTACCTAAAAAAAAAAAAATTAAAAAATCATCAGTAATCTAGGGATGAATCCACCTGAATACAATAACTTAATATTCAGGCCAATATGCTGAAAGAATATTACATAATTCAAGAACTTCTGTATTATTATGGAAGTGTTGCAATCTACACACAAACATATACCAAAACTGTATAGACCAACAGGTCTGTATCACTCATGGCAACTTTCCTATTGTAAGTTCAAAGATAAGTAAATGTGTTGTCTTCCAGTCCATAGATTTCTAATAAATTATTCTAAAGGAGATGTATTTTTTCTTACTTTATATTTTAAGATCTAGCTAGCTGTCATTGAAGATCATGGAATTAAATGCTGTGTTTATTTATGTCACGCTGATGCCCAAATGATAGAAATTTCACCCTCAGAACTTGTTTTTTGAAATATTTTATGGTCCTCTACATCCACAAGTAAGAGCAAGTGATATTAAAGATTTCAAGCTATGAAAATTAATTACAGAAGTAAATTAACTTTTAACCAGAATATTTTCAAATATGGGAGATTTTAAAATTCTGCTTTATGTACTAGATAAATGTTAATTTTCACTTAATAAGTATGACTGAATATTTTGGCGATACTTGTAATTATTGGACATCATGTTTCTTGATCCTTTAGTATTACAGGAAACTTTTCAATACATTATATACGTATGTCCCTTAATGTACTAGTTTGGGATTACAGATGCGTCTCTCATAATTATATTTGAACTTCAAGCTCAAGAAAAACAGCAGATGTAGTTCCGATTGTATTTTCCTGATAATGCATTTCTGTTGTATTCAAAAAGTTCAGTAAAATTAGGCTTGTAAGCCTTATTAGACATCTACTGATGTAAAGGGAAATATTGCCTCTTATTCTAGCTGGCACTGGATTGGTATTTACAAGTAAACAGTTTCTTTCTATGAAAGTTAAAGTAACCAATAGTATTCTGAGTTTATTTTGATTTAAAAGACAGTAGACTTTTGCCACCTCAAGTTTTTTCATAAAATCATGGAATGCTTGGTAAGCTCCAGTGTACTCCTGTTCATAATGATATTCAAGCATCCTCTATCTTTTCTGTCATTTTGATGTTGCATATCTTGCTTAATGCAATTCATAACAATTAAAATTTTGGGGAAATAAACCTAGATGCAGCAGCCTTTGCATCACATAAATGTGTCTTAAACAATAAGAAACCCAGAAGTAAATTAATTTGATAGCTACAGATGCATTTGGTATGTATTATCTGCAGGTCTTGCACTGTATCATTTTAATTCTTTTGGTAGTGTGGGGATTTAGTTTTGGGTTGACAGGGGAGCAGCCTGTTAGTGTATTAATGGTAATGATACTTATTCCCTAGTTAGGCAAGTAAAAATGACGGGCTAAGTCAAGCATTTCACTGAACAAGAATGCATTTTTAAAACACATTATTTGGTAAATGAGAAAAGTCTGGTTATACATAACAATCATTTATTGAAAGGCTTTAATTAAATTCCATCAAAATATGGGCAACTGAAGGAAAATCTTGAAAGCAAATTGATCATTTAATAAACCTCAATTGTCTTTAAAATACTGGAATCTTAGCAGTGTAAGTTATAGTATTTTATCCCTTGGGTAATTAAACAGTCACATAGCTGAAGTTGTTGGAATTTCTCTGATGTAGACCTTGTGACAGTTCAGACTGAAAAACAGACCTATTTTTCCTCTTTTAGTTTATGAATTCTGTCCCTCCCTTCCCAATCATGAATAATATATCCCTGTATGGGGTTTCTATATATCAACCTGAGTTTTCCATTAAAATAGTTAATTATTTTTCTCTTTAAATTTATGAATATTTATGAATTTATGACTATTATGGGTTAGGTAATAGTATTTCCTCTTAATACATACACAGGAATCTACATGCACATAAGTCTGAAAAATAAGAGCTATCTTGGGACTAGACTGCTCTAAGCTTCTGCTAGCAAAGTGTAAAGTAAACTTTCCGTAACAAGCAATAGGCACAAAATAATCCTTCCTTCCTCCATGTGAAATGCAAACAGATTCCTCCCATAAAACTTTTTTTTTTTCCCCACTTCAGGATAAGGAAACATATGAGCAATAAAAACCTGTATGAAAAGTCCATATACTGTCTGGAAAGGGTCTCCCTGGTAACTAAAAAAGACTGTACAATGCTAGAGCTGTTGACATAAGCTGAAGGTCTGAGGCACAAAACCTTCAAAGACATTTAAGCAAGGGATTAGAATGAGCTATTAGGCTGCCAATAGGTTAATCTATAAGATTTGCCAAAGATTTGAAGTAAAATTGGAACACTGCATTTTATTGCCTGAAGTCCATGTCAATATACCGTTCTTGAACGTGCCACACATGATAGTTGCAGCTTAAACTCACTGACAAACAATAAAGAGCATTAAGTGTAAGAGAATGATGAATATCTAATGTGCCTGTTTCATACAGGAGAAATATGGTGAAGCCCTGGAATACATCTGACTGATTTTGAATGAAATATTGTTCCTTAAAAAAAAAGAGAGAGAGAAGACAAAGGAAAAACAACTCCATGTAACCTGGAGTGTCCCTCAAGTGTACTTCTAAGGCTTCCCTTGCAAAATTATAGAAATTAGTTTGAGTATTGATATAGGCCAATATTAGCTTATTGAGAGCACAGAGAGATTCTTTTTTATTATATTGTTGTGTCTGTTCAGACTGCTATTTAGTCTGAGTGGCAGCATAGCATAACACATTTGAAATTTTTCCAAAATTTTGAAATTTGTCACCAGTCAGATGATTGTTTTAATGTGCTGACATCTCAGAGGCAGCTATCATAAAGTATTCCTTGAGTATGCAATGAGACAAGCTGTACAAAGCCATGAAGAACCACTGTATGAAGGTGATCTGTGGACTACTAGACTTGATTTCATTCTGAATAACAAGTATATTCTTGTTTCCAGTCAGTTGGGACTTTGCTTTCAAATGTCCAGTTGTGTCTTCTTATGACGTTAAAGTCTTAAGGAAGTATTGTGTCAAATGGTGTAGAATTTACACTGCAACTCATGTTTTCCTTTTGTGCTCCTCTACAGATAGTAACTTCATCCTTGCAAATGCTCAGGTGGCTAAGGGATTCCCCATTGTTTACTGCTCGGATGGCTTCTGTGAGCTTGCTGGATTTGCACGGACTGAAGTCATGCAGAAGAGCTGCAGCTGTAAATTTTTACTTGGTGTTGAAACAAACGAACAGATGATTCTTCAAATTGAGAAATCATTGGAAGAAAAGATAGAATTCAAAGGAGAAGTCATGTTCTATAAGAAGAATGGTAAGTATTTCTTTCCTGTTTTGTTAGTCTTAAGGAATGTAACTTAGCATTAATGTGTATAGTATATAATATTCTTTTCTGTGTAATGATTTTTTGTGTCTATCATTAGACCTACAAGAATAGATTTAAATAATGACAGTTGGGTACACATCGAGACTATGTTTATATTTGTGTTATTGATTTTATATAAGTATATTACAAGTAACAAAGCTGCATAGAAGAAATTTAGGGTCCTAAACAGCATTGTGAGACACTTTTATCTGCACTTAATATGACACTGCATTTTTTGCTTTTTCTCATATTGCAGTTCTTGCCCCTTACTATTGAAGATGTAATTAGAATATTCATATTCACCATGAAGTAGACAGGCTATGTAAAAATTTCAGTCCCATCAGTAAAATACTCAGATATTTGGATGGTCCAAGTGACTACTTCTCAACAGCCAACATATATAAATACAATAATAATTTTCAAGAAATGGATAAGTAAAATTTATATTTATGTATTGTCACATAAAGAAAATTTGCAGGCATTAAACAACTCCATAGACTACAGTAAATTTCAAGTTTCACCACCAATGCTTTCACTCCTATAAGGAAAATGTCACAGTCAAGATGCATGCACCACTGAAGACAGAAGCCTGTGATGCACATTCACCAGCTTTCATTTACATCAGGCTCCTTCAATGTACTTATTCCATATATTCCTATTGCCATGTTCATGTGATGGTGAAACAGGTGAGACCAAGTGTGAGACAGTAACAGGAGCATATGTTCAGACCATGTTTTCCTCATAGATTCTACTGTCTCTACTAATGAAAAATTTTCCCTTCAAATATTAATATTGTTGTTGTTATTATTATTATATTAAATACTTTTTAAAGTTATTTTCTGAAATTAATAACAATATAGTGACAAGAAGATAGTGATGTAGGGTGTTAGGAGAAGGCATCTTCACTTTCACTAACAAAAAAAGGAGAAACGCTGCTTAGTTGGCTTGTTCCTGACTGCTGCTCTTCATAGTATGAAAGTTTGAAGTTATTCTGGAAGATCCTGCTCAATGCTTCCTCATCTTGTCTTTTAGGGGATACCTGAGGGTGCACGAGTGTGCTTGGTCTGGGTTTTTTTAGCATGTAGAAGAGACTCACATAGTTTCTTGAAATTTTTTTCAGGAAAGTTATTTGAAAAAGTAGCTCTAATTTGTAAAACATACCTGAATATAGCAGGGAAATGGTCTTACTCTGGAAAGATAAGAGCTGCTTTTCTCCGGTATTGTACAATGATAACTTTGGTGAGAAGAGATTTTAATGTATGAAGCTGAATGAAATTTCAATGAAAGAAGCTACCACATTCATTACACTATCTTTGTTCTGAATGATAAATTGTGATTCCTTTACATCATGAAGGGGTGCTTCAAACCTATAATAAGTATGATTAATACAGTCAGAAAGAGATTGCAGGTCAATTTGCTTATCAGTGAAGTAGCTGAATCACAGATAAATAGATAAATTGTTGAGTCTAAAAGAATTCCCACAATCCATCCTACTTGCATCCCTGTGTATAATCTGACTGGAAACCATTCCAATACATTTTCTGAATACAAATAAATTTCACAGACTGCCTGTAATGTCTTTCATTTTTATGTGTATCTGTACCACTGGGAAACAGAAATGAATAGATATTAAAATAACATGAGACTGTTCTCATATAAAAGCAAAGTTTAGCTTTACAAATAGTCTTTTTTTTTCAACAGAGGTGCAAAATTCAGGCTCCAAATTTGGTAAATCATCCATTTTAGTTAAATGTTTTGTGTTAGGGTTGTCGTGTTTTTTTCTCAGAAGAGAGATTGAACTTCTGAAGCTGTTAAACTTATTCAACTTTGTCAGAAAAGAGAGAGGAAAAAAGAGAAGGTGTCTTTGTTACAGAAATATGTCTTAAGGATATTTTAAGACATAACAACTTTGGGAATAATATCCCTGAAATGACTGTATAGATACATTCCAGTTTATGTGATACTGAAAATAATTGTCAGCTGTGCTGGTGCCAGTATAATGCCAGGAACATACATCAGTGGGAGACAAGTGCCTAGCAATGTCTCATTATCTTATGGTCACATTTCAGTGTTCTGGTAGGACTTCAGGGTGTCAGAGTGGAACTATGTCTCTGGCTTTAGTAGCTGTTTAGTACAAACTTGGTCTGTAGGCCTAACTACAAGACCAAATGGACTCTTTCAAGACTAACTTCAGGGATAGAAGTTCAACTTCAGGGGTAATTCTGAACTCATGGAATAGACTGATGTCCTTCAGAATACTTCTTAAAAGCTTAATAATTAGGACAAGGTTGTGATAAGAAATTACTGTGAGGGAAGTGGATGTGGAAACACAATCACTTATTCTTGGTTTCTTCTGGATTTGATCTAAAATGTAATCATATGTGTCTCATTTTTTGGAACAGAAATTCGAGCTTGCAAAACTGAATATTCATTGATTCCTTAATTGCTACATTTTTCAGTATTTTTAGTTTGATTTGAACTTTTTTAATTAATCAGTTTAAAGCTGATTCAACTTTTATCATTAAATTAGACTGTTAATTCTAAACAAGTAGTGATTCAAACTCTTACTAGTTTTGGTCTGAATTTACTAAGTTGAATATGGAGCCTTTCACAGTTACTTAACAATCATTTAATAATTTACATAGAAGCTCTGCTCAGTAATTGTTAGTTAAAGGAATGATTGTTATAACTAAAGCAACACCAGCAATCCACATGCAATTTCATGGAAATTTCAGACTGCTCCAGATTGACACTGCATCAAGAGTGGAGTGCAAGGAGCTGGGTAGGAAGCTGAGTAAAATGGATTACCTGTCTGTGGGCTGAACTGTATTTTGTCATTTGGGTTTGGATCTCAAGAGAAGGATGATCTTAGGAAGTTATTTTCTGACCAATTCCTCTGGAATAGCTAGAAGTGGATAGGAACTTTTGTCTCTTTGTGTTCTCCTTTTAATGATCTTTTAGAATAAGATAAACTGGTTGCTCATCCTGTACATTTTCTGCCATGTTAGCATGGACCAGTATTAGAGCAGCAGAAACAGCAGCTTCAGAGAGAGATGTCTTTTGAAAACTCAAGTCAAAATACACTTTTCATCATAGTTGCAGTATTTATTTTGGTTCCTGAGTCAGTTTTTTGTTTTTTATTAGGCAGAGCTATATTAGTTTCTTGAAGACAAACTGAAAAGGAAACTATTAAAAGACAATGATTTTTTTGATTGTTGCCTTCTTCAAAAAGTTTTAAGATTATATCAATTAGGAGCTGATTTTTTAACTTATTTTTTTTCTGTTGCTGTTTCTACATTTCCTTTAAAACATCTGCAACAAATTAAGTTGTCAATTATGAAAATGGAAATGCAAATTAACCTTTTGGAATTCGAGTGAGTTGTGCGAAAAATGCTCACTCCCTGAACCTCTTTTTTAGAACAATTTAAAAGCAGTTGGACTCTATGCTAAGGAACTACATTTACACAAACCCTTCTTTTTTCTCTGCCGGACCACTGCAGAAATTTGTCAATAGCCAGTGCAGGTAGTTAAATGAGGTTTTCCCTTTCCCTCAAATTGCAGTACAATTAAGGAGCAGAGTAGATTTTTGTCTTTTCTGTTACAGCCCAAGATAATTCTACAGTAAGCCCTATAATCACTGACTTAGTCCAGTCTAAGCTCTCTATCTTCAGCTGCTGAGAAGGTCATACCTTGAATCCCTTATGACCCAATCAGACTCATTTTCTATGTCTCAAAATTAAGTTTGTAGTGTTTTGTAAATTTATGGAAATGTGTGCTTACAAGCAACCTTTTGAAACCTGCAGTAGCCCCACACTCTTCCTTCATTGAAAGAAAATTGTTGTCTTTCTGTGCATATGTAAGTTGTGTGAAACACAATGTAATCTGTAATTGCCATTTCTGATTTATGGATGTTTGAGGGGCTTCACTGTGGTGTCCATTGTATCTGTGCACCCCAGAAAAAGGTCTGTTTGCACAAGATTTTGTGGGTGATTAAAAATCCCCGCTGTAAGAGGACTCGAGTGAGCAGGTGTTGCTGGGACCGTCATCCTAAGTTGCCTTAGGACTTGTCTGCAATCATAGTTTGCTTTATCTGTGATAAACCACAAGGGCTCAAGGGATACTTTGTCATCTTCTCTGTGTACACTGATTTAAACACTTTCTGGGGTATGTCTTAGGCATGTGCCTTTTAGTTTTTGGCCCCTAAAGATTTGGTAAGCAATCTGTAAGGTCAGGAAGATGTGATATATTAGTTTCTGAATTTATTTATTTATTTTAAGAGTCAGTAAGATTAAATCAAGGTATCTTGTCTGTTCTCATCACTGCATGAGAATATGTATTTTAATAAGTCTGTATGAATGGTCAGGATTAAGGTATTGTTTCAGATGGGTGGAATATGAGTAGATAAATGGTAAAAGAGCCTCTTACTGAGTTACTGGATTCATCAGGTCAAAGGCCATTTGAAGTCCAGGTGTAACAGTGTTCTCACTAGAACAGCAGTGACAGCCCTAGGCAAATGAAATAAGCCTCAAGCCATGAGACATCATCTATTGTCTCTGCCACGGTTGCAGTTGAATAATGTGGCTAGAGGATAGCAAGGACTCCTTGACATCATTTGTGTTTAATGCATTGTTTGTGTTAAGCAAACAGAAAAGCTTTTTTTAAATGATGAGTTAAATATTATTTAAAATTATAGAAGATTTAATTAATTACAAAGAAATTGAAAGAAAAATAATTTCTTTTAAAAGGAAAGAAAATTGAGTCTTTTTCAAGCATCTTTCCTGTACAGAAAGTATTTTTCTTATTGCAGAAATGGTATCTATTCTTTCAAACAAGAAGTTTAAAAACATACTTTTAATAGTTGTCCGAAAATATCCTATAGCATTTTGAAACATGAGAGTTGGATGGTACCTATTTAACATTAACTGACTCCCTGCCTTCACAGCCTCCTGAAATTCTCCATGTCTTCAGGAAATGTTAAGCCCAACAGTTAGAGAAGAGACATTTAATAGATTTTTCTAACTGTAAAAAAAAATATTTCTGTAGAGAGACATCAATTTCCTAGTGACATCTACTTACTAATGTAGAGGAAGCCCCTTGACAAGTTGTTTGGTGGGGTAGTTCATAGCAATGTGGCCTCACTGCTGCTTTGCTGCCTCTCTGCCTCAAAAACTTGGGTTAAAATAAGAATGCTAAATAGCTTTTGTGGTAGGTTTGTTCACACTATCTAAATTATTGTAAAAAATACAGGAGGAGGTGAATAAAAAGAGCAAGCAACACTGAAAAATTAATCTCAAGGTACTATCTAATTGCAGTTACCTGAGCCATAGAAAATAATTTGTAACTTTATAAAATGAACTCTTTTTTCCTTTTTTTTTTTAATTTATTTTTTTCTTCCCTCCCTCCTCCCTTCTTTCTTGTTCTTTTTCCTTTCCCCCTTTCATATAGCTCGTTAGGAAGTTTCACTCATGTTGGGGAAATCTTCCTCTTTGAAAAACAGTATAGAATATAGACAGAATACAGACAGAAAGCATGTCCTTATTTTCCTCTGTTTCACAGAAGAGGGGATTTTTGGCTCCTTTTCTCACCAAACATTTCATTTGATTGGCCTATGCCTTCTAATGAAAGGTAATGTGTAGCCTTGAAGTGTCTTGATGTTTTAGAGATGGTGCCAGCTTCTACAGCAGAAGAAGACAGGGCAGAATTCTGCTGCTCCAGGGAGCCCTGGCTTAAATTCCAGAGCCTCAGGTGAGGCAGTCACCAAAAGCCTGAGAGCAGACAAAACAAGGGGATGAATTTCAGTTAGAAGTGGGGGGGAAGACAATAAAATCCCCCATATGCAAGGAGATCTAAACCATCTGAGATCTTTTCTATAATTTAGTGAGACTTCAACAAGAATGCTGCTTACTCACAGTGCTGATATTTTGTTCTGATGGCATTCATGGTGACATTGGCTAATAGCCTCTTTCAATAGCAACATGATGTATTAAAAGCATAATTCACTGAGAGAAGACTTGTTCTGCTAGAACCACACTGCTAAGTAAATAAATCTGTATGAAAGTTTCCTGCAAAGTGATATCCTTCATTGCTTACAGATGCTTACCACATAGTTTCCAGTGGGGCACCCTGGTCTTCTAACTGCACCTAGTATGAATTCTGTGTGCTCTTGTCTAGGTTTTAAAAGATATGTCATTATGTTACTTTTTATACATCTGGTTTTAGGAAGAGAAGTAGGTATTTATTTTGCAGTGAGATGTTTCTACAACATCAGACCAGCCACTCTTCAAATTTTCTCACAATATTATGGCCACACTCTCTGCTGATAGCTACCTTTTGTTTTCATGAGCTTTAACTAAAGCTTTGGCTGAAAGCTGACTTGTGATTCACCATGAATTAGGCTGTTCTTTGGACAATGAAAGTTCAAAGTACCATTTCTCCTGATGGCTACCTGCCTCCCTTCTGCTGCTATTTCTTTATTTTGTCCATGAGCCCCAAATCCATGTACTGGAACATGATTTAGGCTACTTGCCACCACCTGTGCTGACAGTTGCAATGGGGTCTTGCATTAGTTTTTTGGAAGAGTGGTAGGAGACTCATGTTAGCATTGTCCATTAAACCCTCTTGCATATTTAGCTAGGGGATTGCAAAAGCAGTTTGATTTTATAGAACAGTTAAATAACTAGAAGGTTAAAATCTACTGCTTTCCAACTGGTGGGGTTACTATCATTTGTTTCATTGGGCAGGCTCAGAGTTTGTTAACACCCTGTGCTCGCATGGGTTCAAGCGGTGAGTTGAGAGGATTAATCCTCTCTAGTGTTGTGTAATTGCTCAGTGTGTGTTTCAAAAGCCATGAACAAAAACATGAACCTGAAGGATGGAATTATTAGACTAGATCCATGACTTGACTCCTTCTCAGATCCCAGCTTTAGCCCCTTCCTTCCAGAAAGGTGCCAGTGGACACCATGTCAAGGGCAGGTTAATGTTCTTGAACCATGGCCTCAACAGAAAATCCTCAAACTTGCTGAAAACAGATGAATAATGTTAGCAGATAAAACTGAAATAATAGATGGGGACTATAGAGGCACTGATCTTTTCATTAAGCAAAATATTCTCTGACCTAACCTGGTGAAAAAAGCACTGGAAAATAAATGATCAGTTTCTAAAATGGAGCCTTGCAATGTCAGTGGATGAGTAAACAGCAGAATCCCCTCTTTATCATGTTGTGTCTTTTGAAGTCTATAGCAGTAAGCATGAGGCTGCAGGCAGCACCTCGTCCAGCACTGGGAGAGCGCCTGTTCTGCAGACCCCAAGCCTTCTGTTTCTAGGGGCTGCTACTGCCGGATAAACCAGAATCAGGGTGACAAAAGTATTTTGTATGAAGATATTTTTGTTTATATTGTTATCACTTGGGGTTTTTTTAAATTGAAAACCTGAAATTTTCTTTATAAGAGTCTGTTTTGGTATTGCTGTGTTTTTGCTTAAAGGAAATTTCATGTCATCTTCAATACTTCTTTTTTAAGACAATAAAATAGTGAGCTTAAAAGCGAAATAATGTAATTTGAAAATATGGCTGTGTTTAGATGAATGTGTGTTACAGCTCCTCCTGATGTCAAAGCATCAGACGCAATTTCAAAATAATAAATACATTTTTTCATATCTATATATATATATGACTATATATGTAAATATATACACACACACATAGCTGTCTGTGAGAGATCATCATGGATAAAGAAAATTTCTTGCTTTCTTTTCAAAAGTGCATTCCTCATCAGACTGAGAAATCATATTTACTGCTGTGATTATATCTACATATTGGCTCTCAAAGCCCAAAAAGAATAATAGGTTATAAACACTTTTATCAACAGATTTCAAAAATATGGTAAAACAGGGGAAGCAAATTTGGCTTATTTGGGGATTGCTGAACTGAAAACAATGACTGCTCAGGAAGGATTGAGCCTGACTGTTTCTGAAACAGTCCATATAAAGATATTGAAGAAACTGTATTTTGTTTTGTGTTGCTTTTGTTTGGTTTTGTTGGTTTATTTTTCATTTTAGCTATAGATACTGTATATTTGTTTATATAAATAGATTGTCTCAATTAGTACTTTCCCGGGGTTACTTGACAAATGCTCAATGCCTTGTACTATTATAACTGTGATAAAATAAGGATCATTGGAGGTGAAGGAAAAGTAAGTTGCAGACTGATAATATTTATGAGTCTGCCCTGAAGCTTTTTGCATTTAAACAGAATGTATTTTACTGACTTAACTGAGCTTTTAGATAATCCTGTGTATTTTGCTAATTGTTATAATTGCAACGCGGTAAATATATTACATCAGGGAAGTATTTATCTCTTTAAATACCATTTTCTTTTCTAATCTGGATGGAGATAGGAAAAGGAAATTAGAGGATACGAAAAGAAAGCAGTATGCATAAGGATAATGTATGCACAAGGCATTAACAGGCATTGCTTAGTTCTCTGCTTTTTCTCAATGAAAATTGAATGTAACTAGAGGATTTTGAAATGGTTTCATTAAGTAGGAAAGATAGTGAAGCTATACAAGGAGAGACAAGAAAGCTGAATAAACAAAGCTGAAATGTAGATGTGCTGGATGTCATAGATTAGCTTACATAAAACATGCACTGCAGACTGCAGCTGTTGCATACAAAAAATGTAAAGAACACGAAGGCTGGAAAAGGCACTCACTCAGACTAGGAGCTGCTATAACACATGTAGTCCGTGTTCACATAGTGATAAATGGAAACTTTGAGGTGGTGAATTAAGCCTCTCTCTCCTTAACGCTGTCAGTTTGCAGAAGAGGAAAGTATAGGAGATTGCTGTGCTGAAAAGCGTCTCCTCTTAAAACATCCTTTCCCTTTCTTCCTCTCTCCATCATGGCAGTGATGGCAGAAAAAATCAGACATGGTGGGCAATACGAGGTGAATAACATGTGAGGCACTGAGTTACCTTGCAGTAGAAGAGACAGAACATAGGTTGAAGCTGGTCACAGAAAAGAAGGCTGGAAGAACACAGAAGGGGGTGGGATTTACATATCTGTAATGAGATCTGATAGATTCTAATAGTTGCACATGGTACTCCATAGGCTATATAGAGGCTTGAAGAGCTATTTTTATAACTTTTTAATCAACTCCACAAGATTAATGCTTCCCTAATTATTCATATTGAAATAGAATTTTTATTTTGTTTTTAAAGTATCTTACTATCACCTTTCTTCTACAAAATTCTTGGGATGTAACTATATTCTGGTTTAAGCTGTAAATACATTTTGGAATGGATCTATTTGGAATGCACAAATAGATTATAAATAGATTATAAATCCATTTTGGAACAGATTTACATTGACAAACTTTTAGGGAGACTTACTTCCAGGATATAAGCATGATTGAGTGGCCACACAGAAATTGTGGAAACAAGTTCTTGAACCTTCTTTACTATGCCTAAGAAATTGTTAGCACAACCATCTGTTCCCATATAAGTCAGTTACATGCTAGCCCATATGTGTTCTTTTTAGTTTTGCAATAATTTAAGACCAAAGAATGTCACCAGGGCGTAGCACACAGGCTAGCACCTGCAATGGCAAAATCCACGGGAAAGAAAAATCACAGATTTTGTTAACACATACATTTGATTTCTGCAGAGATGATGGAGAAGAATGAGGTGCTAATTTGCTTAAAGCAGCAGAACCTTGCATTAGCTGTGTTAATTGATCACTGTCAAAGTTGTAAGATTTAAGAGAAAGTACTCTAATTATAGTCTACTTTTTCTTTCAACTCCTTTCCCTTTCAGTTTGCAATTTTTGAAAGCATTGTTTTCTTTTTTGCACTTTGTGCTCCTCAACAAAATGTTGACATCTTGTCAAAACTACATAACTTTCAAAATGAAATGTTATTAGTGACACTGGAAATTTTTGGCTAAGCTAGTGAGAGTTTGGTTTCCTCAGGCAAAGTTTTTGGCATCCTGGTCTGTCAATCTTGAAGAGAACAATTTCTGTGATGGAAAAGAGAAAATGATCAGGCTAAAACTTCTCTGCCATTATGATGTATCAAGCAGCAGGTTTATTTTGCTAACAATTAGTAACTCTGCCAATGAGACAGTGTTTTAATGGTGAAGATTTAGCATCAACATTGTTGACAAGATATTACAACTCTCTACACAAAAATATTTTTATCTTTGTCTTCTACATAACAAATCTCTGGAAGTAGGGTGGTGTGTTTTAATAGTTTTCTTTAAGGGTTCATTTGCATCTCCTTAAAGGCATTAGGATACTAAGTCTCCTACTGAAATGTAAAGAAGGGTTCCAGATTTATGATGTTCTTGTACAGTCTAATTCTGCCCTTTTATGCATATACATCTCATGATAACTATTCCTCAAAGAGCTATTGTTTTGTGCCATGTGACTCATATATCCAATATGCAAAATATTTAAACTTTCTTTCCTCAGATACTCAGGTTCCCAGTCTAGAAAACCTTATATTAAGTTAGTCTGACATGTTATGTGCAGATTCAGAGCTTCACAAAAGAGCTCTGCAGTTTAATCCCTCTTCCTCTCACCACAGAGAAGTGGAAATAAATCACAGAAATTTGTGTGTTTGTTATTTCGGGCCCCTGAATGATGGGAGAGATGGCACAAGCTGGATCAGTGTCTGTCTGGAGAGTCATGTGGCAAGAAAATTCCTGAGGAATTGAAGGTTTGAAATTGGATATAACATGTGGCAAAAAGCAGGAAACTTTAAGATTTTCTTCCTTGACAAAACTACTCCCAGACTGTCAAGTGCAAAAGGAGAACACAGCTTTTCATGAGTATCACTCAGTCCAAGTAATTCATAGGAATATGTGTGGCTAAGAGAACTCACTACTCAATTAAAATGTTGCCAAGATGGGTGCAGAATTTAATTATTTTGTTAAAGAATTATATAAACTTGCTGTCCATAACACCATTCCATTTCTAAATTGCAATACCTCTGCAATATATCTCTGTAGTACCCAAATATTCACCAAAGATTTTTCCATTCTGAAAATTTCATCGGGCTCTGTCTGGGTTGGGCATCACTAAAGATAGAGTATTTTTGTATGGTGAGTGCACATAGCTCATCAATAGAGCTAATGGTCTCAATCTGTTCCTTGGTGTAAGCAGGCCTTATTTTCTAGTGAAAGAAATGCTTGGCTCTGAAGGCTACTGGCATTCTAATGGCAGGGTTTTGTATAAAATTTCCCTTTTAAATTCCTTGGTCTGTTGACTTTTGTTTTGATTTCAGTCTGCGGACAGACTTCTAGCTGTCAAAACGAGGAAAGGTAGAAAGTGTGCTTGAATGAGTGACCATAAAGCACTCTCTTTTTTATGTATATATAAAAGGTGGACTATAGCCAAATTGCCTTGTGAAAAGACTATGCTTCATTTGGTCTCTTTTCTCCTTCCCTGTGATGTGCTTATATAAGCCTTGAGGTTATTAAAACATATTTTGACCCTTCACTTCACAATGCAAGAGAAAGATTAGACTCTTTCTCCAAGAGTGGTAGCTTGAAGCAATAAGAAGAGTGTATATAAATAAACCTTGGAAGAGAAATTTCTTTGGTAGACAACAATACAGAAAACCTTTGTATGCACTATTTGAAGCAGGGAAGGAATTTCTGTCTCACGGATGAGTGCATTCAAAAGAACTGTAACAAAATAGAGCAGTACTTTTTTTTTTTTATGAGAAAGTTTGCTTTTGGCTTATAGAATTATATGATGCTGGCTTTCAGTAACAGCTAAGTAACAGATTGCAGTGGATCAGTGTATTTTCTCGAGACTGCTCCTCAACAATGAAAAATAACACATTTCTGTTTTTGACAGAATGCAACCTTACACTGACCTAGTCTTGAACTAAAACACATCATCTCCTCTACTCCTGAAGAGTACCTCAAATTAATTTGCACCTTTCAAAGGCAGGGGGGCAAAATAAAAAAAGACAAATCAAACAAACACACTCAGTTAAGGACTTCTAAAGACTGAGTGTATAAATACAGGTAGGACTGACAGCTCCACCATGCAAGGCAGTAGTCTGGAACTCTTCAGGAGAGAAGTAACCTGTGTGTGTACTGGGTATGTTTTCTTTAGTGGTACCCACCACATTTTATTCATCAAAGTATTGGCAGACAACTTTACAGAGGATGAGAAAGAGAAAACTTAATGAAAGAAAATATGACTAAGAGAAACAGCAAGTAACATTAAATGGTGACAGGATGTGGAACAATTTCAGTGATCAGAGTCCACATGCAAAGAATTCAAATATCTTTTTATTATACAAAAGAGGAAATGCATTAAACCATGATGTGTTAAGTGGATTTGTTTCTATTTCAATGGTGAACCATGTTACAATAGCTCCCTTAAACCTACAGATGTATCATTTAGGACAGTATTACCATAACTGAGTTAGGTTTGTTTGAACATGACTGATGTCTACAACTTTGTTCCAAGAGCAGCCTTAATGGCTAATTTTTGTGTATGTGAGTGTGTATGCGCATGTAGAAAAAGCATGACAAAATTAAAAAAAGTAAGATATGCATCCTCTTCTGGAGGAGATTGAAACAGCTGTGTAAAGGACCATTGCCATTGTTGGTGGTATTTAGAAGAAGTTGAGAGTGACTTGTCCACTGAAACTGCTGCTAGAATGCAGCCAAGGAGAAAGTAATTTTACGAGTAACAATATGGCCAGTTTAAAAGATATAATGGTATTTTGTAGAGACCTGTGGTTCTATTTTCAAGCTGTGAAGTAAAATTTCTTAATGTGTCTTCTCTTTGAATGCAGCACTTCAGATTGATAGAGTGGCGAGTCCTGTTTCTGTATATGAATTAAAGTAGACTTGTGCTTATAAATGAATGTCAAAAACAGTATGTTGTGAAGCAGCATGATTGTGGAACTGTAAAGACATGTCCAAAAAGTAAATTTGAACTCTCTAGCTGTACTTATATACCTTATAAGTAATTTTAGGTGGCTGATGGTGGATGGAGGTAGTTAGTGTTGACAACCAAAACCTGAAAGAGACTAAAGCCTGGTACTGGGCTGAGTTACCCCAAAATAGACAGGGTTGAGATCTAGGATGTTTGCTGAGATCTCTCTTATGCTTGCAGTGTGCTGTCAGCATCTAGGCATTCATTATTTTCTTGTTCTCAGTAGTGTTAGTAGGAAGCTTATGAATGATGTCATTGGAATTGAATAACATATCTTGCAAACAGGACATGTGCACAGCCAGTGACAACAGCAAGAATCTATTTTAAGCTGTATGATTATGTAGCAGGTGTGGACAGAGAAAGGTTGACAAGAATATTGCTAAACCCAGCGTTGTCCAACTTCAGTCTTAGCAAGGTGAATGTTAAAGACAGGATAGCTGATATTAATTTTACAGATGATGTGTGGTATTAGATATCTCACCGTCTGTAAGATGCAATGACAATTCTATTTCTGTTCTGAGTCTGATATCTGATTAGTTTAAATATCTTTGAATTAGTGGAATGATGCTCTGACTATCAGGTCTTCTGTCAAGAGGTTTTAATGAGTATCAAGTCAGATGATTAAGGTAGTATGATTCTATAGTAAACATGACCGTTTCAGATGTCAAGTTAACAAAGTGAAAGCTATTCCAGGAAATAAGCAACATCAGTTGAGAGTTCAAAGGAAAGCATGGTTTCAGAGGAGTAAGCAGCTTCATTAAACTTTATTAATGATCCCTGTAGATAAATTTTGCATTTAAATTAATGTCTTGCTTCTGGAGAAAGCAGTATTACTGAGCTTCAACCAATGATGCAAAGAGATTTACATGAGCTGAACATCTGTGATTCCCTGACTACTGACCTCCTAAATAAGATTTTTTTTTTTTAGAATTACATTAGTTGTAGATTTAGTAGTTCGCTCTTTTTTCCCCCTCTCTCTGCTAAAAGACAGCTGTTTGAATTAAATTCATTCTTTATCCTTGCAGGGTCTTCATTCTGGTGCTTACTGGATATTGTTCCTATAAAGAATGAAAAAGGAGATGTAGTGCTCTTTCTGGCCTCTTTCAAAGATATAACAGACACAAAAGCGAAGATTGCTGCAGAAGACAAAAAGGAAGGTTTGTGTGAATTGCTAAAACATTGTTAAGAACCAACATTTATATGTTTTTAGAATTGCACCTACATGACATTTTGCTCTTGTGTACACTTTTCAATATAGAGACCTCCTAGATTTCCAAAGAAAAAATTAATATATCTCATGAAAGAATACATAATCTATCATATTTTTTTATTTACATATTGCTCCACATACAGGAGACAGAGTACTTTGTCCTCAAAATTAAATTTGTTTTTATGTACCATAATTTAATTTATTTACTTTCTGAATTTTCAGAGGTACATTCTGAAAAAACTAAACTTTTTCAAAGATTCCTTCTGCAAATCTAATTTCACTATGGCTGAGAGATGAATGAATGCATTTTTTCATGTTTTTCCGCAAACAGAATTTAGAACAGCTTTAGAAATGATTTTATCTATTGAGAAGCATATATGTTCTTGTGTCACCAGATTTTCATTATATTACATTATAAGATTTATTATGTCATCAGGATTGTCCAATAGTACAAGAAATGCATTCTGACTTTTATTTGTTTCTGAAAGGAAACACTGCAAGGATTCTCTCATGAATTTGGCAAAAGATTGTATTATGGTAATGATTCACAACTGCCATAAAATAATTTTGACTGTATAGTATAATCAAGGTTTACTAAATTTTGCTAACGCAAAGCAAAGTCAGCGTGGGGGGAGGAAGGCTATGCTGTGAGCATTGGCCTGTGTTGTGCATCAAAGGCAGTGAACTTATTCCAGATTTACATTTTGCAAAGTATAGTGAACTAGCGCTTTAGTTTTGCAATTTTTCACTGCCAAAAAGCTGTTTAGAAAGAGTTTATCTGTAGACAGCAAGAGTAACTCTTAGAATTCTGTAAAATGTCATTACAGTTGAATTTTCCAGTCTGGTATTACTCTGGTATTTATTTAATTTTTCCACCCTGTGATAGCCATTTGATCTCTGCATGTCTCAAAAACAACATACCTTAGAACTCCTTTTCTTCTCATGGGTTTCTACAGTAGGGGAACAATTAATATTCAATGTTTTCTGGGTTTAAATACTAGTTTTTCAACAAAAAAGTTAGATTTCAGTTGCAGATAAATATTATGCTGCTCTGTGCTGATAAATATCCGTAAATCAACATTTATGCTAACAATGTCTGCCTCTTCTGTACATTTGGACAAATAATTTCAACTTTGTCTTATTTTTTAATCCCTGAATATTGGAAGGTTAGTTTTTTGTTTTGCATCCTTCCCATTTTGCACCAAACATATTTGAAAATTTCTGAGCTGGAAGACTGAAAAATGGTGTTTAAGTAGTACACAGGTACATTTTGCAGCTTTTCCTTACATCAAGTTTCAAGCAATTAATACAGGCAACAAAATTAAAATATAGAAAATATTTTATCTAGTTTCTCCTTAAGTCTTAGAAAATCTTACTCCTGTGAAAGTTTTAGGAAAGTAATTTATTAAAACATGATACTTGGGACCATGTAGAAGAGAGATTGTCAGAACATCTGTGCTCTAAAGGCTAATAACTAACTTACAAGGAATGCAAATTTTTGGGATACATTCAGTGAGAAATCAAATTCAGAATGTCAGTGATGACCTGAAGTAGGTATATTGATGATTACTTGTAAAAAATTTATAGCTGTATGCTTGTTTTATGATGGATTAAAATGGTCTTTTGATGTGGTCTCATGTCAATTTATAAATCTAAGCAGATTTTAATTCACGTTTCCTGTAACACATTTACAAATTAATGCTACTCCTACAGTGCACTGACACAGGAATGCACTTACACAGAGCTACATTACACCAGCAAATGGCCATTCAATTGCTATAAGCTTATGAATATCGATATTTGGCTGCCTTCTCTGATGCACTCTTTGGAGCACAGTCCTGAAACGTGGTTGTTCCTTTCCTTCATACTAATTTTAAAACTATGACAATATGTTTATGTTATGTTATGACAGTATTTATGTTATTTGCATCATGGAAGCAGAAGGTAGCACTTATTATGGGGTTTTGCCAAATACACTCTTCCATAATGAAGTGAGATAACAAACAAGAATTAACAATTCATTCAAAATATTTACAAACAAATTCCAGCATTTTATTTTTATGTATATTTACTTGGCTATATGAAGATAAATTTAGTGGTACATTAGCTCTTTGAATTACATTATAATTCTTCCTATGCAGAGTGATTCACTAATCCTCCAGTGGTGAACATCATCTCAACAGTGTCAGAAAAGAATTTCCAGTACAATCTGTGCAACTGATTCAGTATCTGAAATTTCAGAATGTTTAACTTCTAGGAGTAATTGTTGCTTCTTTACTTAGGCCACAACTACTATCAGGAATGTAGGAGGCACCTTGTATTAACAGAAAATTGAGTTGGTGTTTTGTTTGGATGTATGAAAGGACTTTTTAATGTTCAGTGATTGACATCCATTGCAAAAATATATTACTGAATATTACTTTCACAGTTAATCTTGCTGAAGAGATAGTTTTACTTTTTTAACAGGTTACTGAATTTATCCTTTGAAAAATCAAATAATTTGTAAACTTGGAGTTGAAAGCAAGCTGTTGCTATAAGGTATTTGCCATTATGTCCAGTTTTCTACTGCGTTTCTAGCATATCACTTGAGGATGGAGTGTATGGGAGGAGAACTTAGATACAAACACTTTCATTGTGAAACTATTCTGCCTATGCAAGGCCCTTGTATCAATGTTTTTGTTTCAGTCTCTCTCCTGTTTTCTGCCCAGAACAGACTTTTATAATTTGTGTGGGTCATTAATAGTCATATTCCATCTCCCTTTAATTTCTAAACTCCTTAGAAAACTTACCTAACAAAATTCTTTTATGTTCCTTTTCTTCTAAGTCTGCCTGGGACCCCTTGGCTTTCCACCAGCACTCACCACTTGTGCCTCCAAAAGTCTTCTCCACACTCCTTCTCCCTCACATCTTCCCTATCTTTGATATCACTTGTTTCTTCTGTAAAGTCTTGTTGTCCTTGTACTTTTACGATGATACCTTCCTGAGGTTTGTCTCCTGATTTTTTGGCCTCTTTCTTTTAGTGCATGGTATACTTACTTTTCCAAATCCCAGAAGCTGGTAGTCTCTTCGATTTTCTACAGACATTTTCTTACCTATTTTATCTTGTGTGTTCACACAACTTCAGCTCTTCCTTTGTGCCAGTGTGCCCTGCAAAAGTCTACCCTTTTGCCTTATTTCCCTTTACCAAGCCCAAATGTCAGAATGTCGTCTGTGACCTTTTCATTTGAATGTCTCATTCTAAATACAAATTTAACAGACTTTTTTTCTGCTTTTCTTCTGTGTAAAAGTTTCTAGTGAAAATAGTCATATCAACCAATGGGAGAAGCAGACTTTGTACTAAGATTTTCGTATAAGAAAAATACAAAAACACATGCCTGGGAAGTTCAGCCATCTTTAAGCGCTGATAGTCTGTAGCTTTCATAGCTACTTTGCTTTGCTTTGGTTTGAGCTGGGTTTTTTATATCAATTTGCCATCTTCCTCCCCCACTCCCTCCACACCCCTTTAACTGCCATATTCTTAAAAACCTTAGCTTTTCCATTTACTATAGAAATGCACTCAGTTTTCCGTCTGCTTAATAATATCTATAATAATTTGCTGTTGTGCAAAGCAACTGACTACTTTTTCTCCCTAAAATTTGACTCTAATGAAATTGATGGTCTTCTCAATATACAGGAAACAAGTGTATTTGGGTTTTTTAAAGAAACACAGTGATTCCTTCAGAAACTGTTTCTTAAGCAGTTGTATGGGAGTTTTATTTTAGTATCCTATCTTGCAATGAGTTCCATTGTCCTTTTGGGGAAAATTGATTAAACTGAAAATCCCAGACTCTAAATCTGGACTCCAGTGTGGTATGGCCAGGTCAGTTATTTTTCATTTCTGAATATGAAATTTCTATAATACACTTCAACATATGCTGCAATTTAACTGGCATGCAGGAGACCAGGTAGGGAAATAAGAAATCAAATTATTCTGTGACCACTTTTATATCTCTAATCTGTATGCTAATCTGTAATAATTTGGGTTGCATAGATGTAGAGATCTACCGCTGTAGTCAGTGCTAAAATTCCCCTGTTGAATTTGACTCATTCCAAAAAACTTCCTCTAGCCTTTATTGTTAACCTATTTGCTGTTGCTTTGGGGTTTTTTCAGTGTGAAAATTCTGAACGCTTTGAAAATTTAGGACAGATTTTCTCAATTTTATTCCAACATTATTAAACAAATGTATGCAATATCTAGTAACCACAGAATCACATGATAGTTAGGGTGGGAAGGTATCTCTGGAAATTGTCAGGTTCAGTGTCCCCTTCTAAAGCAGATTGAATGGGTTGCCCAGGACCATGAACAGATGTGTGCTGAATATCGTGAAGGATGGAGACTCCACAACTTATCTGGGCAGCCTGTTCAAGTGTTTCACTGCTCACAAGGTAAAAATCTTTCTCTTAAACAGAATTTCATGGTTCAGGTTGGTCTGCCTGTTGGCAAAGATGCCTTCACCCTCAAAATATTGTGAATTAAAAGTTGGACTACACCTTTTCCCACCCCAGATTAAACTAAGATGCGTGATATGGTTTAACTGGCTAGTAGTTAGTTTTGTAGTTTCTTAGTAATCCCTAGGTTTATATGAATTTCTAAGGAAACAGATTTATTTTGATCATTCATCATTTGTTGGAGGGAGTTGTTCTTTTCAGTGTGCCAGAAGTGAAATACCATGTGCCAAACATTTTGCGTTCCAGATTTTTTATGTTAAAAATGTCTGGTTGGAGCAGGAATGGTCTCTTCTAAGAAATTCTGCAATGTGCACTTTGATTTATTCTACTTAATTACTGTCTCAGCTACTTCATGATTGCTCAAACTACAGCAGTAAATATTCAGGAGACAACCTTTGATTTTAAAGGTCCTTACACCTGTCAGGAGGCAGGATATTGGGATGGGGAACCTACAGTCACCTGGATATACAATGTTCAAGGCAGATAAAATTGTTTCGGGATGTGTGGAGCACCAGGAAGTTCTGTTGGTGGAGGTGGGACAGAAACACAGTTTTATCCAAACATTCCAGCTGCCCAAAGGAAGAACATATTAAGGAAGTCTTTATTTTGCAATGACTCAGTTATATCGTCTCTAGGATGACTGTTCCTGGCTCACTGTCAAAGTCATGAGGGCCTGCAACTCTTCTGCCATCAGTAAAGAGAAACTTCTTTCCTCCTGATTAGTGCACAGTTGTTTAAACACTTAGGGATGAAAACAGAGCTGCTTTTCTCTCCCTGTTCTCTCTGGTATTTGTGAGCACATAGATTCTCTATTCCCATTTCACCTTATTATGCAAGCAAATAACTTGCATTTGAGCCTTGAATCTTTAGAGACTTATCAATCTTTGTAGCTCTTGTTTTGGCTTTTCACCAAGTGTTAAATGCAAGTGGCAGTTCCATTCCAGCAATTCTCAGAGAAGCACAGGACATGTTCTGGAGGTGAGGGGAAAGTGTCCTTTGTGGTGTATGTGGAAGGAAAATGAGAAAAAGAAAAGCAAAGTCTGATTTTCTAGCAAACGCAAAGAAGACCATATTCTGAGATGTCCTGGATGGCTGAGGGAATATATGTATTAACAACTGAATAGTTCATGAAGTCATGAGTTCCTAGATAAACATGCAACTGCCTCTAGATTTTCCTTAGAAAACAAAGTTAGCATCAAATTGGGGGCAGGAGGGGAAAAGTTGTTTGTTTGGGATTTTTTTTATTGTTTTGTTTTGTTTTCATTTTGCTGGCAGAATGGTGGAAAATATCTTCAGATATTCCTTTTACAGTTTGAAGTCTCAACTATGTAAGACTGACAATAGAAAGCATGGAAAAACAGGAAATATGTTTAGTGTGTGTGTTGCCAATTAGAAGAGCTCTTCAGAGTTATGAGTGCTTGGTAGGTGACTTTTTAAGGAAGTAAAGGGTTTACAATATCTCTATATAATTTACAACCCTATTTCTATGGAAAAAGTCTGAAAAGGGAGAAATATCTTACAGATTTTCATTGACCTAGACACAGTCTCATATTTTACTTTTTATTAAGAGACCATGATGACTAGAATGCATATTGCATTTGTACTTTGTGTTCGGAAACACAAATAGGAGTACTTGGGCCATTTGAAGAATTTAACTGTAATTGCAGTTACAGTGAATGTAGTTCCTGTTGTAGCTCCTCAGAGCAATTCTGACGTTCTGTAAAGACTCAGAAAATAGTAGCTATTACAAGTGACTTTTGCATAGTTGTAGAAAAAGTGGTTTTATAACTGTCAAGCATCCATCCTAAGTTGTATAATTAAGGTTGCAAACAGTTTTAGTGTAAGACCTTCAGACTTTCACAGTCTGAAAAGCTCATTCCTTGAGAGATAATCAGAGGTACTTTCTGGGTCATTACTTCAATGACCACATGAAATATCATATATTTTGAACTTATATGTCTTAGCTCTTAAAACTTTAAAAAAACACAAAAAACAAAACACACAAAAAAAACCCCCAACCAAAAAAAAAAACCCAAAAAAAAAAAAAAAAAAGAAACCCAAACCCAAAAACCCCTAAACTCTAGTCCCTCTGTTGTTTTAGCTCAGGACAAGTTGCACTGACCACAAAACTTTTTTATTAGTGACATATATGGTTCTATATTGTAGACAAATCTATTAAGAAAACAAGTCTTCATTCTCAAAAACTTGCTTTGATTACAACATAGCAATTATTTAGGTACACATGTTCCTATTTTGACTTAAATGAGCAAGGTGTACTTTTCCATCAATTTCTGTGCAAATCTCTTTTTTTAATTATTTGTGCAAATATCAATGATTTTGAAACTATGATCACCTTTCTTGAATATTTTATAGGATGAAAGATCAATAAATAAAGTACGTAATTGAGTTCATTAAATTAAAGGAAAAAAGGAAACCTTTAGGTTCGGTAATATTATGTACTTAAATACTACAGTCTTGCACAGAAAGAAACATTAACACTTGCTGAAATCAATGAAAAGTTTCTCACTGACTTAACTGGAATTATTTAAGATCTAGAGGTTCTTCAAAAATGCTTCAAATATTCTGATTATTACTGTTATGTTTTTGTTCATTATGATAAATGAGCCAACATTCACTGCGGGAAATACAGACTGTTACAGGAATTAACAGTACCATCAAAAACCAGCTGGAAGTGAGTAATATCTGAGCTGAAATTCAACGCTACATTTTGTTCTGTAAGAACTACATATAACCACTCACTTCAGCTAAACCAATAGACATGTTTCAAATTTGATGACATAATAAAAATAACAATTTTCCCATTCTCTCTAGAGTAGTAGCATCAGTAAGCTGGCAAAGGAACTATTTTTTACACAATTATGAAATAGTTATTTTTGAGTTGGAATATTTTACTTCGTTATAAGAGTTTTGTAGCTTTTAGGCAGTAGTATTAATAAATGAGAAAACAGCTTGAAGTAATTCACTTTCAGAGGTTTTCCACTGAAACTCAGTCTATTGGAACAGTTGAGGAGGGTTGTATCTGCTTGGATTTTTTTTTTTCCCAATTCTACATTTTATGAGATAGACACAAATACAGTCATCTAAAAAGGAATATCTATTTTTTTAGGAGTGTACACCTATCAACAACCAAAATGGAAGAGGAGAAAGAGCCCTTATTTTGACTTTGTGTGTCTCCTCCTACTCTTTTTTTTCCTTAACATTGGAAAAATCAGCAGCACAAAATGTGGTTAACATTTTTTACTCTTGTAAGCATAAAACTGTTTAAAGGCCTTTCTGATTCATAAAGACTGTAATAGTAATGCATATTATTGCTTCTTTTCTCTGCTTGTTCCAAGCTGAATTTTCTCTCAAGGCATAATGCTAAAATTATGATAATCATATCATTGATTCTGTGTAAAATTGGCCCCATTAAAAAATGTTCTGTAATAATGTTTACAGTGTAGAGCTGGTATGTACATTAAGTACATCTTCTTGTTGAATCAGTTAATCAGTTAACAGAAAAAGCAGCTAGAGGTTAGCCTGGATCCACCATACAGCTCACAGTTATGTGAATATTTGGTTGTTGTTGACAGAAAGAATGTGTCATACAACCAGCAGACTTCCTGCAGCTTATTGCCCAGGGTAGTGCTTTTATTCTGTCATTATTGCCAAAGCAGGCTTTTATCAGTTTTCTCTTTATTGGCAAGTGCTCCTGTACTGTCCCCTACAAAAGAATAACGGAAAATTTCCCACAGATTTCAAATAGCCTAGAAAAAAAAAAGTCATACCACCCTACAATACAATCTGTTTTTAAAGGGTTTTTTTCAGAATTCAGAATTACCTTATGCTGGTTGTCTCTTTCAGAATTTCCTTGGTAGTTTGGTTTGGGGTTTTTGAGGACTGCCTGTGAAATGGGTTTTGTGTTATTGATACTGAATATGATTTATTACCATTGTGTTTCCTGTAGACAGAATTGTATTGATTTTATTGCATGAGTTATTCATGGGGGCCTATGGAAGACCACGTTTTTGCGGTGGTTTCCTTCCCTTATGATACCTTAAAGTGATAGGTATATAGATACCTATATAGTTATAGGTAGAATTGTAAGGTGAAAAAATGATTGAGAAATTCTTTAATAAATCATTCATTGAATGCAGGTTCAAAAAGGAACAGTTCAGTACTTGTAAGATATCGCAGGTAAAAACATCTCTTTGCAACTGGGCTGAGTAGTTGTGACAGCCTAGAGATATAAACAGGAAAGATAATGGGGGAGGTTTATTTCCTTGCCTGATTTCAGAATACAGCAGTAGGAGGTGTGTGAATATGTCACTCCCTCTGTGTTCTGAGGAGGAAAGGGTCCCACCAGCAGTTCAAAGTCACAGTGTTAATGAGGTTACTATACCTTTTCACACGGCTCCCTATGTTCATGGAGCAGTATTGTGGATTTCTTCAAGTCTATCCTTATCCTTTTAGCAATGAAGAAAGTCCTGTTCTACTGTTGTTGCTGTTTTTCAAATGGAAATGTAGTTCACATACTCAAAAGGATGTTATTTCTATGACAAATTTTCTTAGGTGGGAGCTGCGTTACTTGCTGTTTCATCTCATGATTGATTTTAGCTCTGTAGACAATTAAAAAAATCAAAACATTCTTAGCTACTTTATCCAATTCTTTGAGTAAAATGTTAGTAGAATAAAAAAAATATTTATTTATTCATCATACTTGCTCCTGGCTTAGCTCACAAAAGAGCTAAGATGAAGTAATCTCATTATTTTATGTGAACCTACTTATAAAAGTGTAGACTGAATGAAATGCTAGTTATTAATTTTCTTTTTTTGTGTCCATGCACACTTATATTGAAAACTTACAGTGGTAATGACCCATGATTAGACTAGGAGATGATTCCATACGAGAGCATGTTGGATATGTCATCACACCAGCAGGAAATGTAGGTAGTGGATTTAATTAATGCATATTCTATTAATGCATGAGGGAGGGAAAAGTGAAGGCAATTCTTTTGAAGGGGTACAAATTAATGCTGTGAAAAATGAGGAAAAAATACCAAGACTGAGATATTTTTTGTAAATAATATGCAACTTCTCTGGCCAGAGCAGGTTAACTTACTTTGGTATTTGGAAAGAGATGCATTTCATGGTTTCTCTTACGTCACAGGTTGTCTGCTGTGGAATCAGCATAATGTTTCTGTGTCATGACAGGGTTACTCATTGCAAACAGCTTTGGTCCACTCTTCAAGAATGTTGTGGTGGTTCTACTTTTATGTGATGGATTTACTTTGCAGGAAAGCTACTATGCCTGCACAATTTCAGACAAGTGATGAACTGGAGACCTAGAACAAGAGAAGGGTGGTATTTGGGAGCAGCCTGCTCATGCCCATGGAAGAGTTCCTGGGGCATGAACCAGTTCCTGACACTCTTTCAGCTGTCCTGTGAAGGAAGATCCTCAGGAGCTGGTACGCTGCAATGGGCTCCCTTCACCATGTGTTGAGCACAGCCTCTCTTCTGCCTCAGAAAGGGCTTCTGATACCTTTTATTTTTTTTCCACCTGAACATCATGACTGCAAGAACAATATGAATTTTATCTCCCATTTGATTATTAAATGTTTTATTTCACATGACAAGGATTTAAAATCTTCAATATGAGAGTGGGGAAACACTGGGACAGGTGAGAACTGAAACGGAGAAGTTGTGGATGCTCCATCCCTGGAAGTGTTCAATACCAGGTTGGATGGGTCTTTGAGTAACCTGGTGCAGTGCACAGTGGCCCTGCCCATGGCAGTTAGGTTGGAACTAGATTATCTTTAAGGTCCCTTCCAACCCAAATCATTCCATGATTCTATGATTCTATAAATGTATCAGACTTAATCTGGGGAATGACAACATTATAAACCATAAAATATTCTGAACTATATCCAATGCTATACTCTGACTATTCTGATTTTAGGAAAAATTTCTTCTCCAAAAGTCTTATCAAGCATTGTAACAGGGAGGTTTTTGAATCACCATCCCTGAAGGTATATGAAAAATATGAAAGTGGAATTGTCAGTGCAGGGTTAGTGGTTGGACTTGGTGACTTCAGAGGTCTTTTCCAACCAAAGTTGTACTATAGTTCTATGAAATGCTTTGAAGAACAATGGGCATACACTTGGTTTCAATTTAATCAGTAAAGCTGACTTTACAATTCTTTAGCACTGCTAGGGCAGAATATACCTAGAAGAGTTTATCAGAAGTTATTGGTGTTTATTTTTGTGATTTATACCTAAGAAGCAGATTTATTTTTTTCCAAATGACAAGAAAAGAGTTATGCCTCCATTTTCTGTTAATTTAAGTAGATGGTCGAACCCATTTCTCTTTCTTATAGAAACACAGCATAAGAGACAACAGTTAAAAGTGTGTTTGTGTCTGATTCTGCTATTTTTTTAATGCAACCTTCCATTACAATATTGTGAGAA
Organism: Scytalopus superciliaris; assembly: GCA_013400415.1. Taxonomy (NCBI): domain Eukaryota; kingdom Metazoa; phylum Chordata; class Aves; order Passeriformes; family Rhinocryptidae; genus Scytalopus; species Scytalopus superciliaris. The sequence goes on from VXBX01001798.1 coordinate 32,058, forward strand.
GTCTTAAGGTGTTAGGAGGCTAATGTTAAGCTTAGCAAAGAGGTGCTATGTTAGCTTTTCTTAGAAAAGACTTTTACAATTGTCATGTGTGATGGTTGTGGTACTATAATTTCATTTGAAAGAAAATCAGAAGGACAGCAATAAGAGTTAAAAAATGTGTTACCACTATTCTGATCAAAGTAAAGGCTCCCCTAAGACTGAATTGCAAAGCATCCTTTGTAAGAGCTATTTTGGGGAGAGGATTACCATCACGCAGGACAGGTTGTGTAGAAGCACCAAGAAATAGAGCCCAGAATAGAACAAGTATTTAGAAAGATGAGAAATCCTTTTGATTTCAAGCACCAGGCAAAAATAAACCAGCTGTATTAAAGTAACTTTTTGCTTATGGTTGTGTTTAGTCTTGTATCTTTGTGCTAAGATCAGCCAGGGGGGAAAAAAAAAAAAAAAGCAAGTCTAGCAGGTACTTACTTTTTGTAAGAACCAGAGAGAGCTGTGTGTCTATAAAAGATAAACTGTCACCTTCAGAATATAACAGGAGTATGACAGGAAAAGAAAGAAGGTTACAGAAAATAATCACACACATGCAAGAGCATACCTGACGAACAGTGTAGGATCAGGTCTGTCTTTTCCTAAAGACACTGAGAAGATCAGAAAGCAGGAGAATTAAAAAATGTAATTCTCTGATTTATGTTATAAGGTATTGTCATGTGCTCTGATGGCATCTTATCTTCACAAGAAACCCATATTTTCTCACTGATACTAACAACCATAAAAATTCTTTACCATTTCTGTTTAGAAGGGAAAATATTGCTTCATAATGAGTGTAATACTTTCCTTATTTATCAATGCTTTCCTGTCTGTAGGAGTTAAGTGACTTCCAATATTAACACAGAGGTAGCATAAATCCTTTGCAAATAGTGGAATCAGCATGTGATGGAAGCCACTTGCTGCAAAAATGTGTAACTGGTATGATTCTTAGTGCCATATCAAGCCTCACAACCAGAGCAGCTTAATGAGTACAGCATTCTCAGTGGCTGGAATGTTAAACCTCGATAGAGGAGGTGGAATCTATCTAAAGCCAAATATTATAAGGCTGCTGGCACATGAAATTTAAAATCTTATGATGAACCTGTTCTCATTTAAAGAGTGCATAGAAAATGAAAAATCTGTGTCGATAAATATAGAAATAATAGAAAAAAAAGAAACTACTTTAACTGAATATGTGTGCATTGACTGTCTCATGGCATGGACTGTCTCCATTGCCATTCTGGAAAGAGATGGAGTTATGGGCAGCTTTCAGCTATGTGCTCAGCATGTGAGAAAAAGGCATATCTGAGGTTAGGAGTTTTTAAGAAAAAAACCTGAAAGCATTATTTCACTATTGTATTAGGCAATTGTGTATCCATATCTTGAAAGTTGCAAGTTATTCTGTAAAAAGGATCTACTGAAACAATATATTTAAAAATATATATTTTAAAATGCACATGATGTCCAGCAGGGGTAAAGAGAAGGTTTCCAAGGTTGACTGGAGGTAGAGAGCTCCACTTCTACACTGGAAGAGCCTTGTTCTGCTGGGGATGCTGAAAGTACTCAAAGGAACTCCACCTGAAGGCACCATGCCTGCCTTCTGCAACACAGTTCAGTGCCAGGACATGGACAGGTATTAGGTATGATATATCATGAGGATGAAACCTTAAGCTAAAGCATCCCAAAAGCATTGCTGGCCAGAACCTTGGAAAAAGTATTTTTCTCACCCTGCTTCATAGTTGTGAAGATCTGAAACCTATTTTATTGACTACTTTTGGAGGTGTTAGAGTAAACTGAATGGCCTCATCCAACGTGGCAGTTTATTTTGAGAAAAGCAAAAAAGAGAGTCCTGTAAATAGTTTAAAAGATAATTTCAAAATCAAATGACAAAACCAGGCTACTCTAGCTGACCAATACTACAGTGGAGAGCCAATTCAGTAGACTGTTAATTTTGGTTTTGCTCAGAGAAGCAAATAAGCATTTTATTCTTACCCAGAATTTAAGAACACTTAAAATTTAGTTTGAGTTTTAAATGGTTTGATGACTGAGATTATTTTTTTAAAAAAACATTAATTTGCTGAGTCTTTTGTGAAATAGTCCTTTTTGTTCTATCTTTCTACATTGTAGCTGACACCTATGTGTAGGAGATGGGAAAAATATAAAGCTTCTCAATCTGCCTCCTTCAACTTTTTAAGAGCTATCTGGCTTAGCAGTGCAAAGTTTTTAACTACTTTTTTTTTTTTTACTTTTTTTTTTACTTTTTTTTT
>VXBX01001798.1:34380-50922 GCA_013400415.1 Scytalopus superciliaris
TTTTTTTTTGTTTGGTTTGGTTTTTTTCCCTTCTGTTTTTTCCCCCCTTCTCCTTACTGGCATGTAAAGAAATCCTCAACTGGAGAGTGCTCTTGCATGAATTACATGAAGCATTCTTCACTGAGAAGTTTGGGAAGTTTGTCTTCCTACACTTTTTGTGTTGTTAAGCCAAAAATACATCATTCTATAATACAAATCTTTCTTACTTTTCTAGGCAGGCTTCAAGTGTAGTTATTTTATGTGTTGTTAGTTTCTGTTTCTGCTAATTAGTTTTGTGCACTGTTAATTTTTTTTCCCTTAATTTGTATGCATTGAACTGACTTTAATTAAACCTCCATGACAGACAGCTTCTTCTTTTATTCCCATAATTTCTTTTTTCTTAATCCTGACACATCACAAAATGTCTACTTTCATTTACTCTGGCATCAATTCACTGTAATTCCATCAGAGTCACTGGAGTTACAGTGAATTTACTGCATTATAAGCAGGAACAAAATTTGTTCCCATGATTGACAATTACAGACATCTGAATGGAGGTAAAAAACACAAACCTTTCCAAAATAATGTTCAGTTTTTACTCTTAATGAGTTTCATTTCACCAAGGAATGTGTCAAGTGATTTTGCCAGTGACCATGTGGTGGGAAAAGAAATCTAAACACGTGGATGTAAGAATTTATTACTAATGAGCAAGCTTAAAAATTAGCATATTCTGACACAATGGAAGCCTAGTACAAGTTAGACTCTGTTTTTAAGAAGTACACCACAAGAGATTTTTTTTTTCTTTCCCTGAAATAAGAGACAGATTAGGACCACCTCAAGGATATTTTATAAGTGGTTACTCCATGCCATGCTTTCCACTCGTCAGTAATCATTACTTTCTGAAACAGTAGAGAGTACATTTATCTTATCTATAAAATCATATGTTGTAATTAATTGCTTTTGAGTTGTGTGAAGGCATTTGACAATTAAAACTTCACAGTGAATTTTATGTGCCCTTTAGGAGAGGGGATTTTTGTTTCTTTACCACAAAAGATTAAGCAAAAGGAGTGTATAATATTTACATTTCTACCAATGTCTGAAACGTCAGTAGTTCAGGTTCCAAAGGTTAAAGTGTTATTTCCTGATTTTTAATGGACTCTCACTTCTGTCCTGCAGAAAAATGGAAGGGAAGAGGAAGAGCTGGGTCGCATTTTGAGTCAGCACGCAGACGGAGTAGAGCTGTCCTTTATCATATCTCTGGACATCTACAAAGAAGAGAGAAGAACAAATTAAAAATTAATAATGTAGGTATAATTTTTCTCTTTTTTTTTTCTCCTCTCAAAAATATATTCTTTCCACTGTCTTTAAACAAAAATATAAAATTAATAGTGCTGTAAAAGATTGGTGAGCATCCGAGAAATGCTCGAGTCATAATTTTACAGTAGCAAAAGGATTAGAGTGTGTTTCACTTAAATGCAGTTCTGCCTACTGTGGTATTTGTTACCATATGGCAAGACAGTGTATTTAGTCATACTGTAAACAGGTATTTACCTAATGCCAGGAAAGCCAAATGATGAAGTTTCTCAGAACTTAATTTTAGATTCCAATTTTCCTGTCATCCCAGTATCTTAATTTCAGTTATTTTTATTTGCCAAAAAGATAATGAAGGAATACCAAGTATTGGTCTAGCTGAAAATCTCCATATTGTCAAGCTCCAAAAGGTCACATGTCATTTAGGCAGCTTTTCATGTGAATTTCTCCAGCTTTGTGCCGAGTATATTTATCTTTTCATTTCCTAATAGAATTAGTAATGTTTCTTCTTTTAAATTACTTCTGTGTTCCCCCAGTAACTATAGCTAATAAGTAAGTTCACAAAACATCCTGTGAGTGTTGCTAAAACTAAATCAAACAATAGGCAAAACCAACAATATAACAACAGAAGGACTTCTAAAGAAATGCTCATGAGAAAAAAATAACTCTCCTGCTCTATGGGATGATGTTTCAGAAGAAAAGTTAATGCAGAGGAAAGCTAGAGATACATATGAAATGAGTATGTTCATAAATATTTGCTAGAATGATATTGGAGAGCCTGTTCCAACAGTGAAAACCTGTAGTTATTAGATGCAGGGGGAGCAAAAAAACATTTTTCTTAAAAATCTCAAAACAGTTTCTTGTTTGTATATCATTAGCTTTAAAAAGCTAAAATCTCTGACAGAGAAAGAAGAAGAAAACGGTCTTGTTTTGGTATTTATTTATTTTTTCTTTCAATGGTTAGGGAAAGATGGAAGACAGATAATGGAAAAAATTACTAAAGGAATATGAACACCCTGGAAGGTGATCAGACACTGGGCAGGTTCCTTTTATTGGACATTAAAATTAAGCAGCAATGCAGATACATCCTCCTAGATATTATTACATTGCAAATTAAAGCAGAAAAAACTTGGTATAGGTTAAGAACATGAAAATAAACTACTGGTATATATCTCACAGGGAATACCGTCTCTTCCACTGAATAGAAATATATGTTGAAAAAAATGTTTTTAAAAAGCTAAGAAGTTTAATGTTGAAAAAATTTAATAATAAAAAACCCCTGCAAAGTATTACCAGGTCTTCCGGGGACATTTTCATTGTGCAATAATACTTTTAGGAACATAACTTTTAAATAGCTTTTGGTGACTTACCTGTTCTGTCAAAATCCTAGTGCCAATGATATTGTACCCTTTAAAAACATTTGTTCTGAGACTATTTGACTAGCTATGGATTGGAAGTAGTAAGAGGAACATTTAATTTCTGTGATTAAAAATGAGCTGAGGATAACAACAGTGAGAATTCAGTCACTTAGATTCATGAACGAGAACCAAAACCAGAGAAGGCAATGACATCAGTATTTCAGAGGAAACACACAAAGAGAAAGGCATTTCCATGAACAGAACCATCTGTCCAAATAAGTGTGAGGACTACATTAAGAAAAAAGAATAGCATTAGTTCTTGCCTGCATATGAGTATGTCATATTTCATTATGCCTCTTTTTTAAAAAAAAAAACCCTACCACCTAATGGCTGCACGGGAAGAAATGCTTCTGTGTGACCAAATTATTGTTTTGCCTCATTTAACATTTTTCTCTCTTTTTCAGAATGTTTTTGTAGACAAACCAGCATTTCCAGAATACAAAGTTTCAGATGCAAAAAAATCCAAATTCATACTGTTGCATTTTAGCACTTTTAAAGCTGGCTGGGACTGGCTTATTTTACTGGCAACGTTTTATGTTGCTGTGACTGTACCTTACAATGTTTCTTTTATTGGCCATGATGAGCTGTCTACAACTCGAAGCACAACTGTCAGCGACATTGCAGTGGAAATTCTCTTCATCATCGGTAAGATATGTTAGGGCTTTGTTTGGGATCTCTTTTTTGACTGTTAGGGTTTTCCCAGAATATATAATATAGAAAAGGAAATAATCATCAGTTTCATGACTTTAAAGAAAATCAATTTTAGCTGTATAGCTTGATATTTTTTCTGAACTTTAGATCACCTTTTTTTTGTTTGTTTTCCTTTTTCTTTTTTTGCTCTAAATTGGCTGTTACTCTAAAGAATCCTTTGATCTCAAGGAAGACTGAAACCCATTGTTTCACTGTCGGTGCCTAAACCTTCCCAATACAGGGATGTGCCCTGGAATCACTACAGTTTTGCTCATAATGTACCTTTTTTTCTCTCTTTTTTTTTTTTAATATTTCCTTTCATGGTCACTTAGAAGAATCATGGACCACAAGCTGAAAATCACTAGATTTTAAAAACTAATGACATAAGATTAACTCATGCTGTATTAATGCAAGTGTACAATATCAATATGCTATACTGACAACTGGGATAGAATTTAAGAAGTTAGAGTTGCTCATCTAGTCCATTCTCCAAACTTTTTATTTCCATGATTGATTTAATTCATATATCTTAAAAGAATTAAATAGAAACAAGGTCTTATCTAATAGTGGGTTTGCAGCAAAGAAATTTCTTTTTTCTTTTTTTTTCTTTTGTTTTTTTCCAATTTCTTTCTGAATATGGAAAAGAATTACTGACTAGAGAGATAATAGAGTTATAATACCACTCAGTGCTGTCACACTGGCAAGCCATAGCTCAGATTTGTGAAGAAGCTATTATTTTTAAGAAATAAGCAAAGCTGGGTATGTCTTTCTTGAATATGTGAAGACTTTGGATGAATTCTGAAAGAGCAAGAAAATGTATAAAAGAATGAAATCATTCACAGGTTAGGAACGTCTTTTCTATTTTTCCCAATTTTATCATGAAAAAAAAATACCTTAACTCAAACATTAGAAACAATGTTATGATCTTCTCTAAGAGAACTAAAGAAAACTGAAAAATCATAAACATTGAGCAATAATTCAGAATGTCTTTAGTTTAACATAAGTTTTTCATATGAAAATTTTGGAAAGTTTATTCCATTTCTCTGCCAGTTTTACTGTAGACAGTAAGACTAGTAAATGATGTAGCACCTTTATAAAAAGAGTAGACTCAAAGTTACAATACTTCAGTAATGGTTGCATCCTTCACCCTACACCAGTGTAGATAACTGGTTTGTATTATAAATGTGTTTATTTGAATATAAGTACAAGAGAGTATAATCTATATCTAGTTGATTTATGTGATGTAGTACTCATTTGAAGCAAGATAGATGGTGTACTGCTCAGTGGTACTTTTCTGGTTATATATTTTGCTGGAAATATGGAATTTTTATACTAGTAAATAAAAAGCAATGACTAATAGAGTAGCTGGGTAAGAAAAATAAAATTAAGAAGATTTTCTGTAAATTTTACTTTCTATTTTCTGGTTAGACTTTTAATTCTATCATCTAGGAAATCAAACGCTGGCTGTAACTAAACACATTCAAAGAAATGTGTATGAAGTGCTATAAAAGACTTCCTAATCATGCTACTGGTAACCACAAGCACTGTACTGTAACATACCAATATTCCCCCCTCACAGTTTGAATAATGGCTCAGTTTTCCCCAGAATTATTGTTTCTAAAATTATTATTTGTTTTAAAATCTGTAGCTCTGAGGAAAGATTTATGGAGTATTTTCAGGACATTCTCATACTGCATTGAAATCTCTGCAGTGGATTTATAGAAAATAGTGTGTTTATAATCATTTCTCCATAGCACATTGTCTGATAAAATGTTGAATTAATACATCTCAGAACATGTGTAGCTATACTGAAAGTAGTAAGACTGACAGCATATTTAAATTTAAGTTTCAGGGCATTTGTTGCACTGTGGCTCTGACAAGCACATCTTTGATGAATGATCTATGTGCTATGAGAAAAGTCAATGAGATACATTGTGTAAAATTTTTCTTATAATGCTGCTGCTTCAGAAAGTCGGTGGGCAGATCTGTCTGAGATTGAGTCTTCAGCTGTATTACAGCTCTGCAGTCATGGATTGAGATATCACAGCCATAGTCACGGATTGGAGAAATAGAGTCTACCTACTTTGATTTTATTCAGATTTCTCAGAACATAGAGTAATATTCCTTTTATGAACATAGTTTGCATAAACATTTATTTGGACTTGACAAGGTATTTGTGTTTTAGTTGTGTTATCCCCAGACAGGGAGATATGACAATAAAAGTCATGACAGTAAGAGGTAGAGGTGTTTTCTGTACATCAGTTCAAGGGACACAGCAGGGTCGAGGCTAAGGGTTTCCTTCAAGCAGAGGAGTTTGTACAGGTTTAGTGGCTAAAAATATATTTTAGTCTTACCCAAGACTGACTATGTATGTCAGCCTATGCTTAAGCATCATAAAAATACATATGGAAAGTGTTGGCCTGACTTGGGGTGCTTACAAGAGTGGTGATATGAAATAAGTTATTTATGAGAAAAGAGTACATCCAGCTAGAGGTTTAACTGCTTTAGCCTTTGAAGTTCTCTAAAACATAGACAGAAGATAAACATTTTGTGATGCCTTTGGGGAAAAGGTGGAAGGGGAAACATAATTCAGACTTCTTAAATTAAGATAATTTTTTCACTTGATATTTCCTATATTTGCTAGTGCTCTGATAACTTGTGTGATGTTTGAGTGTATTTTCATATTTTCTTTTCTTTTGTAATGTATGCAAACCTTCTCCAACATCCCTCTGTAAATAAATCTTTTGTTTCATCTAACCAAAGATAGAGTAAAACTCCTTCAGTTTTTGATTTTTTTTTTTACTGTTTTGAGTATTTAAAAATCATAAAGAGGTGCAGAGAAAGGATTTCTAGATTAGTGTATTTAAGCAAACACCAAAAAAAATTATCTTGAGAAATGTTTCAGCTGGTGAGGGGTGTTACCTACTTTATTGCACTATTTGCTTCAAAGTTTATGCCCCTGTATTTGCAGCAGTCTGCGGTATGTCTGTGAGCCTAAAGTTTCAATATTTCTAAGAAGCATAACAGATCATCTTTTCAACACTATTTGTAAAGTTTTCTGTCTTCTAGAGAAAAAAGGTGGGAGAATCTCTCACCAAGTTCATTCCATTTTAGTAGTTACAACCTCCCAATTGCATAACTGTGACTCTTCCATGACTGTCCAGTGTGGTGGTTTTTATTTCTGCAACAGTGTCATTCCAGCTTTCAGATATTGTCTCTCTTTGTCTGTTTTGCCTTTTTAAAACATTGTTGAACATCTTGCTTCAAAAAAGTAACAATGTCTGAAAAATTATGAATACTTTATCACTCACAGGACTACTTGAATAGGATGCCTTCAACAGGAGTTGAGATCAATGCAATGGTTTAGCAAAAATACCTATAGGCTTTCAGGGTGATAGTAGTGGATTATTTGCTGAATAAGATCAAATATGTCTGAGTATTTTGTATCCTCAGGTGGCCGGGAATAACTATAGAGAGAAGTACTCAGTTTTCTATTTGTAGATCATCTAGATTTTAGTGGCAGACAAATTCTGGGTATTATTTATAGCTATAAAATTAGACATTTTATAAACATACTGGCAACATTATTTTAAATGATTTTCTGAAGTGTACTACGTTGACAAATTTGGAAAAAAAAACACATACCCATCCCTTTCTTCACTCTCTGCACACACTCTCACCTGAAGAGTTTATCTATAGCTTGCACTTTCAAGAGAGAAAATTGATCATGATTACTCAGATTTCTTCTCTTTGTATGTATATTTCTCTCTCTAGTTAAATGTTATTTAACAAAGTGTTTTATCAGCACTTTCCGTTTTTTAAAGCAGCATGATTAGAAACCCTAAAACGTTGATTTGTGTGGCATGAGACTGTAGATTAGAGACTTGTGGTTCTGTTAGTATCTTTCACAAATTAAATTACTCAAAATCTTTCAAAAGCTGTTTTAAATCATATGAAATCTTTGAGCCTCAGATGTTTGATATGTAGAGATTTAAAAATATGGTAAAAACTCAGTAGAAATTCATACCCTCATTGATGGTTTACACAATCATTCAAGTGTGCTTATTGTTGTACTGAAAATAATATATTTTGAATGAAGTTTGTTGGAATAAGGTGAGGAAGTATTAGATACTATAGATTTCATTAAATTGTTTTAAATTTGAAAGTTTGTTTTCTTTTTTCTCTCATATTGTTTTTCATTAGTATAATGATTATCATTTCCTACCTTTGCTAGCACACAGAAGATCATGTAAAATGACTTCTGTATCTGGTGAACGTAACAGCTAAGAGAACTTTTGCAGTTTGAAGGGAAATTGTAGTGATTTGAACCATGTTTTAGAAAGTGTGCTTTCAGACCATAATAAGCTAAAATTCAGGTAAACACCAAGGGAGTGGTTTGAAATCACATAGTAATCTGAACAAACAGTACTAAATATTTATGCTGAAAAGCAGTAATAAATTTCCTAAAGAGTCTCACTCAAAGCATCAAACTGACATAAGCAAGATCACTATAATGTTAGACATTTTTCCAATAATTTTCCTTGAATAACTTGTAAGGAGAACAGATGCTTGTCTGCACACAAGATGCTGTTTCCAAGCACAAAAGACCTGGACATAAAGGACACAAGTGTTGCCTGGAATTCCTAGGAAGAAAATTTTCACAACAGGGCAAGGCAGAGAAAGATCCTTTACTAAAAGTTTAGCTATAGCAATCCATAATGTGTGTGCCGGGAACACAGAATTCTACAATTTAATTTCTCTATCTAGAAAATACAACCAATGTCTAATTAACCCATCCTACAAACTATCTCAAACCACTCCCCTGGAAACACCTCCTTAGAATTAAGTCGGTGGTTGCAAGACCACTCCTTCCTCCCCCCACCCTCATCTTCATCGCATTACATCTCCTATTTGGAGTCTTTCCAGCACCCTTAACCTCATCTTTATACTATGACTAAACAATATTGTATTTTGACTATAACATGTTCTAATAGCTATCTGAATACGGCCTAATATCTCCCCCTTAGCACAGAAACAGGCTTCAAAAATGTGACACAGAGGTTAAAATCTAGCTTAAGTATTTGGTACAGGGGTTATAAGCTATTTTTCAAATATTAAAGACTATAAAACTATATAAAACTATATTAAAATTTACAACTATATTAAGGCTTATGGCAACACAAGCATAAGACAAATAAAATTATTATTTCATGGAAACATTTTTGTATCTTCAGGTGAATGCAGGTAAATATTATGATAATGGAGGCACCCTGAAAATTTTACTTGTATTGGCTCTGCTGGTTCCTTGTCTTCATTTTCAGAGGTGTGATGTTATTGTTGCACATCAGTAGCCAGCTTCTCATAGAATGGAAAAATGTCTGCTTGTAGATCTAACCAAAGATTTAAGAATTCATGGCTCCAAAACGTTGCTTACTACTCCTGAAGTTGGGAGATTCCTTACAGTTAAACAAAGAAACTACTCTTCTGAGAACTCCTTCTTTTTCTGAGGCTAAATTGAATGACATTGATGTAAATTATGGGTGAACTTCTTACAGGAGGGATCAATATGTATTGTGCCAAGTACCATCAAAAGTTAAGGTAAAATCCAAGAAGTACTGAATAGGCTCCATTCCAAAATCCAATTTTATGAAGTAGTATCTAAAAGAAAGAAAGAGAATTATGCAGGAGAAAGGCCTTTAAAAAAAACCCACATGTAATATGACAAGAACAGCTGTCATCTTAGATTTGAACTTATATTAATATGTTGAAATATGCAGCATTTCCATATATAATTCCTTTTTGTTCTAGGGAGAACTTGGTAGGCAGCCCATAGCTGGGTCAAGATATTTTGCCTCTGTGCTTCTGGCAAATACAAACACTATTCCACTTCTCAGCTGTCCTAAACTAATCTCTTCAGACATTATTTTTCTATCCTCCTTCCTAATTTGCAATGAGACTTGTGATACCAGAAGTACAGGCTTTCTGAGCACCTGGGAGTGCTATGGACACTTAAGAGCTGACTCTGCATCTTTTTATTCCTAAGCTGTGGTGCTACTGCAAAAAAAAAAAAAAAGCAGTGTGACAAATTATTTACTTCACCTATAGACAATCCACATTGGGAAATGCTATTAGTAATAGTTTTTATGTAGTTTAAGCTCTTCTAGGTGTTCTTTCAGTAGGTATGCAAAATTCAAACTACCCTCCTAGACAGTGTATGACTGACCCACATTTTAGCTACAGTCAGACAAATTTTGTATTTACATTTACTATCCTATGATGCAGTGGTAAAACAACACTATATTTTTCATATTTTTCAATAAGATTAAAGTCTTTTAATTAATGATCTAAGCAATTTCCAAGGAAATTATTAAATACTTGAGAGTTCACTGAATTTTTTTTTGAGTTTGCTTGTGGTCTTTTTTCTCTTTTTCTTTTTTTCTGTTTTCCTTTTTTTATTATTTTATTTCTTTATTGATTTATGGATAATGTCTATGTGAAATGATATCAAAATGCAGGAGGCAAGTCCTGAGAAAACTATTTTAGATTTCCCTCTTGGAACCGGTCTAAAATGTTAAGCACATGAAGCAGTTACTCCTCTACCCACTGAATGTTTTACTTGTTTGATCTTTGCATAGTTTCCTGTAACATTTGGGGGAACTGTGTTCATGAAATACACAACTATTTTTGCTTCACACACATTGAATTTAGTGAAAAGTTAAGTCATATGACTGATGTTTTTTCACTCTTTGCAATTGCTTCTTTATGCCATATTTCTGCAGGTTCCGTTAAGAAAATTACCCATTTAGAAACTTTCACACTTCTGCAGTCACAAATACTAGTTTCTTTTCAAAGCAGAACTAGCAGTTCACTTTTCAGAAATATTTTTAGTTCTTTGGTTTCTCCAAAGTCCATATCTTCCTTTGTAGAAAAGTCAATATATTTTAGCTATTCAATATATTCATGGGTTGAGTCTGATTTCAAAAGGTAGAGCATGGTTTATAAGAAATAAAATCGTTCCAGTGTCTCATATGTTATTGCAAAGGTCATGATACATAATGCTCTTCTGGTGTGCTAGCTACTGTGGTACTGAGATTAGTTAACCTCAGTTTAACATCCTCATACTTAAAGAAAGCAACTTGAAAGGGTGAACCCCAAAGGCTAAAAATCAAGGAAGTGGGTAAAAGAATGTGGGGTTTTACATTTTATGTTTGTGATCTTTTGTTCAGTTTCATGATTTGAATTAGTGGGCTCTCAGTACAGTACAGAATTACAAATAACCTCCCTGTTTTAATATTGGTGTACTGGTCATTCATGTCCACAGTAACGGGTACAGCTTAAGTATAAGGTTTGGCAGAATATATCATGTTAGTGCAATAACACTGGCCCCTGGAAGGAGTGACTTTTGTTATAACTATAGCAATTTAAACCACTAATGCCTTCAGATTTCAACTTTTTATATATATATTAATGGATAATTACCCAAGCAAAACAGTATTTTCTCTTGAATATGACTTCAACATCCCATTATTTTCCATGCTCCTCAATAAGATTTTTTTTTTCTTTTTAAGCTGTGGAAGCCAACCAATTTTTATATTTAACAAAACATCATCCTGGTGGTATGGTAGTGGGTCTTGATATTCCATTTTAGATTTCAAGTCCATTAGAACCTAGACATCATAACTTGGGATACTTAATTTCTTCCTGGCAGTATAAAATTTGATCTAGCTTCTTCCCTCTCACTGTTATTTGCATCAACAGAATACGTCTGAGACTTCAGTTATATGTAGTTTTATATGACCTTTCAGTTCATAAAGATTCTGGTAAGAATTAGAAATTTTGACCATCTAGTTCAGTCTCCAAATATTAATATTAATTACAGTAATCTATTTGCTTAAATCATGTTTTCCTGAAGGACATCAACTCTATTTCAAAGACCTTAGGGAAAGAAGAATCCACAACTCTATTCTATTTGCTTTTTTTTTTTTTCCCCCAGCAAGTTGCAGAAGTGACATCTTGTTAAGCGTTTAGTAGTCCTGTATTAAAATGTTGCTAACTGCTGTTTCTTAGTTACGGCACACTGGATTATAAATTAGCATCTGATATAATGCAACCATATTTTGCTGTTTCCTTCCAAAATTAGATAAGATTTATTGAATGCATCTTTTTTTTTCGACAGGATTATTTATAGCATCTCTCATAATTACATGTCACTACTACAAAGGAATTAAAGTTGCATACTAGCATTTTTTTCTTAAAATTAATTTTCCTTCCTCCTGGCTACCAGTGATTTCTTTCTCTTTCCCAAACAGGTCTAGATTTTCATGTCAAATTTTCTATAGTTTATATTTTTTCTTACTTGGTTCAGCATTTGATATATCTTTCTTAATAAGAAAAAAAAGAAATTATTTCTTCAGCAGCTGCTGAAGGCTGCTGAATAGGCTGTTTTAAAGACATTATTTGATAATGTATTATTTTGATATATTATTATTGATATTGCATGTGCTTTATTATATATTAAATATTTATTCTATAAAGTCCTTACATTTTGGTTTATTAGTACTTAACCTCTGTTGTTTTTTTCCTTGCAAACTTCATCTCACTTCACGCCCAGGTTCTTAACAGTGGTGTAAAATGGGTATTACTTTCCTTTTCTATGTAAGCCAAATGCTATCTCCCTCACCTTACCATGTCAGCATCTGAAAGAAAATCATCATGTTAATTGTGGTAATGGACTTTTGGAAGGAATATGTTGAGTCGAAAAATCACACTTCCATTTGAATAAATTGTTCCTAGGAGATTTACTAGGAACATTTAGGTTTCTATCAGCAGTAGAATAGAAAAAATAACATTTGATATAGGGACAGATAAATAGTTCTTCAAGCAGTATGGTACTAACATTTCCTGGAATCTTTCCTAAAAGCTCTCTGGCCAGATTCTAATACCATTATCCTTGTACAATTAAATAACATTTGCTCAAATAATCAGATAGTTCAAAGAGCTTAGACTTTGAGGACAGTATTGCTAGCTAAAGACAGTCAATGTAAAATCATATAAAGGAAAATGAAAAAAAGAAAAAATAATTAGACAAGAGTCAGTCGTACCATCTACAAGAGGGAGGTGGTGTAGGAAATTGTCTGTTCTGAAGATCAATGGGCTTAATGTACCTAAATCATCTAGGTCTCAAGCACTGGAGTCTAATAAAACATCATGCATTGCCCAATCTCCTGCTTAATGCTTATACGTGTATTACTTGCTCTAAAAGTACAGGATTTTTTCAACTTCATTTAGTTCATAGTAAAAGAGAGTAAACTTAGGTATATTACATAGCATTTGCTGAAATCTAAAACTGTGTCAACGGGTAGTTTTTGAGTCACCTGACTAATCCTAAATTGTTATTCTTCTGTAACTTGTTCATATGTTTAATCCCATCAGGGTTTATTAAAAAAAAAAAAAAATCAAGTCTAAAGAGAGAAAAAAATGTCACAGGAAAATCAACTACTTCAGGTAAAATAATCCTGTTTATGGGTAAAGAGGTTCAGCTGGGAACCAGATTTTTCGTTTTAACAGAGATTAGAAATTGAGATTATACAGAACACATATTGTGCTCTTGAAATTGTAAAAGGGATATTATACTGGAAAATACTTTAAGGATTAATAGGTTAGCTTGGTGCATATCATTTTATGGGTTTCATTCCTTTTATATTATTTAGGATAGCAATCTGCATTACGCACCAAGTAGAACCTCATTTTTTTAATGCAATTTTTTTCCCTTTGTAGAACACCAGTTTAAAATTATGTTTTCCCACCATTCACTGAGTGAATGTGTCTGTGTGTGAATGTGTGCATGATAGAAATCTGGAAAGAGATGGCTTGGTAAAAGAGGTGACATCATACAGACCTTCAAGAAAGGTCACAAAACAATTTCCAAACCCTAGGACTTGCTCTGGGGTCCCAGCTCTTTTGCCCCCAGCTATGAAATAAGTAGCCTTTTCTTAAGAACTGAGCATTGCTAGGGCATAAATTTTCACATTGAAGCTTGTGAAAAAGAAAATAGTCACAAATAGGTGAGTTAAAACACTCAAATAAGGAAAGTAATCATGTAGGCCTTTTCAGTTAGATCACATTATTGGTTTCAGAAATTTGGAATGAAAATATCACAAAAGCATGTAGCCATGGTAACTGCAAATCTGGAAGACATTAGGGCAATACTGGTCACAGTGTTCTGGTATTTACTGATGTGCATACTGCATAAGAGTTCAACTGGAGCAAAATATATAAATAAATGAGGGACTGCAACATACAGATGAAAAAATCTTAATTCATTTAATGGCTGACAAAAGTGGGATTTGTTTTCATAAAAATGCATTTTCTTTAATGTTTCAGTGTATCTTTGAATGAGATTCAGAGATACCACATTTATTACAAGAATTTTTTTTTGTTTTAGTGGATGTGTAGCAATTCCTTATCAGTAGTGGCAAAACTGAGAGAATCCATGCAGATTGAGCTAGTTAGCCATGGGATCCAACCAGAGACAAATCACAGGATTTCATAAACTCACTGTTTACTTTCTCTGCATGTATCTTAGGGACCAGAAATAGAGTTTCTGGTTTGTGCTGTGTAGGGATGGTAGGGAGAGGTGATCATTCTGCAGACTAGAAATAAGGAGGAGCAGGACCCAGAGGAACAGGACTTAAAAAGAAAAAGGAATTGCATTAGCAAACAAATGTGACTAAGAGGATGTGTGGAGCAGAAGCCCGTTTTGGACACAATATGCACAGGTGATACAATTCCTTATTCTAAGCCTTGGAGAAACTGGAGATCTTGGGTTCTCCCTGTTGAGTGAGTGCTTTCAGGTCAAGTTCACCTTTGTGTTTGACAGAAGCAAAATAACTCACTTCTTGACAGACTGAGGCTCTTTGCTTGAGGTCCACACAGGCTTACCTACACATCAGCGAGTGGGGAAGGAGGACATCATAACTGGCTTAAAATGCATGGGTGTTGAACATAAAGGGTACACAGGGTGCATCTATGATAAACACAGTAAAAGTCTCTGGAAAAAAGAGATCATGAATGTTTATACATGACTTAAAGGCCTTTCTTAAAGTCCCTAAATTTGCAATAAAGATTTTGTTCTGCTCTCAGAACTTTCTTGCCCCAGAAGTTCTGGGTTTTAGTTTTTTTTTCCTTTACAGCTTTCTCAGTAAGTATTTATCACAACAGTCAAGCTGCAAATAAGGTTGCCCAGCCAAAGAAATGTTTACACTCAGCTATAGCTCAGAAAGCTGCCAAGAAATACAAGATGGATCACACTTTATTCCTGCCCTATGGACTTTTATCTAATAATTAGATGCAGAAAGAAACACCATTTCCTATTCAATGTTATATATATATATGTAACTATTATCTGGGGCTGTTGTCCTAAATTGCTTTGATAAGAAGGTAGAAAGGGATGCAGTGCAGAAAAACCTCTAATCTCTTCAATCTCAAACAGTGAATTGCATATGAACATTGATAAGCCTTTGGTGTACTGGATGTCTTATGGGAATTTAAAGCAGGAATTTATCTCCTTTTCAGTTAAAGTTCTAGTTGTTTCACAAATACTAATGTGCAATAAATAAGCAAATCCTTTTTCTGACTTTGATAACTACGGTTTGGAGTTTCTGAGACAAATGAGAATGTTTCACAACACTAGTGATGTAAATATCCTTATCTTTCTTGCCTCTATCAAGCAAACCTGCATGAAGTAGTTACATATGTGACTGGTGATCTGGAAATATGAATATTAACTAACTATCTCTATGAAGCACCTGTGAAGTTAAATTGACCCCTCTGTCATTATGAGCTGTATGAAATTATGCTATTTTTCCATCTTAACTATATTATTGAAAATTTCATACCATTTTTGTAGCTTTAAGAATGCAGTGCCAGTTGAGACCACTTCATGAGGTAATCTAAATTTTTTGTGTCTCTGATTCTACTTATATGTTCTGTTCAACCAGAGGACTTGGTTGAATGGAAACAGTAGCTCTTAGAGCATGAACCTTCCAGACCTCGTTCCATGGAACTAGGTAGCCTCCAATATGTGTTGGTCACTTTGTGCTAAGACTTTGCACTAAATCTTAAAAAATTTGGAGGATCAACACTGCCAAAACGAAAATTCCCCCAAAGATTTCATTAATTTAGGACACTCAGCTCTACTGGGTTAAGATAGGGAATGGCAAATATCAAACTGTTAAAAGTACTGCAGGTTCACTACTGGCAGTATGCAGGCTAACATGTATGTCAAATGATCATAGCAGACTGTCTAGCTTCAAAATGCTGAAAACAGCATAACAAGTTTCTTCTAGTGAAATCTGGCAAGTAAGTATTTCCCAGACCCACTATATTAGAACTGGGCATTCGATCAAATGCATCCTAAAGAAATGTTTCCTGGTACCCCAAAGAAATTATCTGACATTATCTCTCTGTGTTATATCTCTCT
The DNA here is from genome assembly GCA_013400415.1 of Scytalopus superciliaris. NCBI lineage: Eukaryota > Metazoa > Chordata > Aves > Passeriformes > Rhinocryptidae > Scytalopus > Scytalopus superciliaris. Next base: position 50,260 of record VXBX01001798.1, read on the forward strand.
CTGCTTTTCTCTTCACCCTTAGTGGGGGGAAAAAATTTGTTTCATGGCTTCTTGCATATTATGGCTAACAGGCTTGACGATAAGATCTTACTTTAATCAGTCTCAGTGTAGCCTACCTACAGAACATGTAGGGAGAAATGCAAATCAATCTTTTTTGTCTTTTTTTTTTTTGTTTTCCCTAATGCTATCTTGCTGTAAAACACCAGCCCTAATGGTTGACTGCACTCTTCTGACATTGCAAAAGTTATACAAGTAGTTCTTACTAATGTTAGTAGAAACAGGGTGCATAGCTTGAGGACAGATTATAGTCTTTGTCTTGTAGGACATGAAAATAATTGAGACTCTGTTGTCAAGACTTGAACTTTTCTTCGAGTTTTAATGTGTTTAGGCAAGACATGTCAAAAGTATGTCTCATATTGAAAGACACTCATCCTGGAATGTTAGAGAGGAACATACAAAATGCACAAGCCACCAAGAACTTCATATCACTTTTGTGATCTCCAACATAGCCGAAAAGCCTTTTGTTTAAGTGTGTTCAGCACTTTTCACTTGATAAGCAAACAGTTAGCCTTGAGGATGATAATTGTCTTCTGTGCTGGATAATTATCACTAAAAGAATAAATAAAATAATTAATGATTTTTTTATTTCAAAACAAATGTAAA
>VXBX01001798.1:54098-98916 GCA_013400415.1 Scytalopus superciliaris
TGCTAGCCAGGAACGATCCCGTGTAAGGTATCATGTTTGATTTTATCATTTAGTTCCATTTCCCTCAATGAACTTCCTTTTCACTCCATTTCATTAAGAACCATCAATCTGATCCTAGTGCAGTAGCTTTTAAAACTAGACAGTTAATAGTTCCACATTGTTCAATGACTGTTTATAACCAGTGGGTAATCTAAATACATTACTATCTTGGTTCATCCCTTACATTAAAACCAAACAGCTAACATAACTCTGTTGGCTTAATTTCCATTAAGAATTTTTCATTAAATGAACCAGGTTTACCTTCTCCTTTAAGGAGAAAAGTAAAAAAACCCAAACAAACAAAGTCAAAGCAAAACAAACAAAAAAACAGCAACAAAAACCCTCACCTTTTCTTTTAGTTTTCTCCACTGGAAGCACTTATATGCTTTCCATACTTAATTGTGGAAAAGAAAGCATTATCCAGTAATCATTTTTACAGTTAAAATGTGACAATTTTAAAAATGCTGCTCCAATATGATTAATAGACAGCTCCTGTCTGTTGTACTTTTAAACTTTTTCCCTTATTAAGATCTCTAATATGATAATTAAGAATATCTGGGGACACTGAGCTGTCCCTCTATTAGTAGTGGATATTAACACTAAGCCCTAAAAAATAAATTATATATAGCCAAGTTGATTTCATAATTAACATTGACTGACAGGTGTAGCTTTCAGAATGCTCCAATAACTAAAAACCTTGTTAAAAGTTGTTGCAGGGTCCAGTCTGCTTCCTTCCTTTGGTTTGGCCCAGCCTTGGTAGCTAACTTCTATATGGTAAAGACCCCTCAGAGTAGAGAGTCAAGGGCCAACCCTCTCTTCCCTCTGGTAATTGAAAGCAAATCTAGAATTTCAGAGTCTGCACCCTGCATTTGCCCGAGCAAAATTACATTGTTTGTTCTCTTTGTTGTTCCTTGATGGGAACACAGTGCCTTACTATATCATGTTTCTTATCATGACAAGACTTGGCAACTGTTAATATAAATCTCAAGATAGCAATGACTATCAACTGTTTCAAGAACGGGGGGAGGTGTTAATCACATTCCGCTGTTTTCAGACTTTATGATTTAATAAGCCATTTCCTCATATCTGTTCTCAGATTTTCACTTCATCGACTTTCAGATGTTGCCTCAACAGAACGGTGAGAAGGGGCATCAGGGAGCATCTCACTCCTTTGCTGTTCAGGCCCCGGCACAAAGGCCAAACCTTTAGGGAAGCTCTAAATTCTGCAAGCTATAGGTATAGTGCCATACATACCTCTGTATGTATGGCACATATATGTCATACTCCAGTTGGAGATTGATGGAGCCAGAGTGCATGTAAATGCTGTGGAGTCTTTTGCTATATTTGATACATTTTGAAAGAAAAAAAGTGAAACTGTATGAGTTGGCTCTACTGCCTTTACACTTTGGAGGGATTCTGCTCTACCACTAAATCCAGGACTCTTTGGAGGTCTGAAACCACAGACACATTCCTGCCTAACCTCAGTGCATGCTGAAGTCTCAGTTCCTTCCATCCTTGTGTTCATCTGCCATGGAGGATCCCTTAATTTGTGGAAATGTGGTGTCAAATATTGCCAAAGTAAAAAACAGGCCATTAGGCTCTAGTTATAATGATTGAATTTGCTCCTTTCTGAGTCACTATTGATGGTTATAGAACAAGAGTACCATTTTTTTAGAAAAACCAACTACTCAGGTGGACAAAAATGATAAAAATTTCACGTTTCATTATTAGTTCATTTTTTACATAGGAGATGAGTCTTCCAAGCAGAAAATGTCATCAGTGGTTTGTAGCAACTTTATTTCTCAGTACTTCTCAGGACTATACCGATGGAGTTTGTGTTAGTCTCAGATGAAATTCTGTGCCTGTCATTTTGACAGAAAAAGGTTAACCCAGCTAGTCTCAAACGATTAACAAAGCAGAAAATTGTGATGGTTTTGTATCTGTGGGCAAAGCAAAATCTATGCAGGCATAAATATGAGTGCTGACTCCTCATTTTGTCTTTCTAAATTTGTGACAGAAAAAGAAGCTGCCTGATGGCATTTTAAATCTTCCAATGACATACTGGACACAATACCAAAAGAGTGTTTGGCACGACTAATGAGAAAATTCAGTGCATTAAAATATGAATAATTACATCTGTCTTCAAATTTATGCAGAAATTATTTTGAAATGAAGCGGACCTTAGGGTTTAAAATGAAACATGTCTCTACATTAAAAAGAATACTGTGATATATGATTCATTGTCTTTATATCTACCAGCATTCTGTAGCTTAACAAAAATGGTCAAAATTCAGGCAAAACTGATAACCGGCAGGGCACACTTATCAGTCTAACAGTCCTTTTACAATTTCTTTTTTGTAGGAATGTAATAAAATTTCACCTAAGCTATCATATTTGGTTGTGATGTGGTAGAACACAGGCTGATGAAGGCTCCAAGGTGTATGCCATAGCACATATACAATAATTATATGTACACAGTCAATATACATATGCTTTTATATTAGTACATCTTTAAGAGTCAGGCGTGAATAGGGACCCATTAATCTTATGAGTGCAACAGAATCATGTTTGGTTCAAACAACCTAATGAGAGAGAAGAAAGGACAATTTGGGAAATTAATTACCACAGAAACAGAGGCCGTTGGTATATTTGCGTACCATTCATAGAATAATTATAATTTTAAAGTTATATGATTATATTAATACAATCATGGCAATTACTTCAAATATTTTCCAGCCTTCTGCCCATACCTGCACATGTTCTTGGGCTTACAACCACAGACAGAAGTAATTCCTTGACATTGTGGATGACATACGATGGAGAAAAGAAATGCAAGAAGATAAGACCTTGCTAATGTTTGTGTGCTCCAATGTCAGATCTTACAACTGACAGTAGCAAACTTCAAAGTATTTTTTAAAAGTGTCATTTTTTTGATGATTTTCTTTTTTTCCCTACTATGTACATGAGAAAAAATGTAACGTTCTCGAGGAGAAAAAAATTAATTAATGGGCAGTAAATACTCTCCATTGTAGAAGCTCTTGGGAAAATTACTTATGTGTTATCAAAACTGTAATGACCACCAAAAAAAAGTTTGTTGGTTTTTATTTTCTTCTTTACAGGTTTCTCACCTACTTAATTCCTGAGACTGGAATGAAATCAATGAATTGTTAAGTCTTTGAATAAATAAAAAAGAACCCATGTTTCAGAATTTATCAGTCACCTCAGACCTAGCTGTTAGTGAATGCACACCTATAAAACTTAGATTTCAGATTATTAGTTTTGGTAACAGAAACAGAAAGATCGAGCTTCAGCTTATTCTGGATTAGCAAAAACAAAAAGATGTTGACTGAGCTGTGCTTTTAGACTTTCAGAGAGGTCATTACTTTCCTCTGGGAGGGCTGTGGGAAGGCACATCAAGTCTGATATTAGTTTTCTAACTGATGCAAGTATCCTGTAACAACCAGATAGCTAGTAAGCATTAATCCTAAAGTCTCATTAACAAAGGGGGGAAAAACAAACAAACAAAAAAATCACATACTGTTAATGAGAATTATGGCTATTTAATTTAAAAAAAAAAGTATTTGTATCCTAATCTGTATATTGTTTGCATAATCTACCGAGCAGCTAAAACATGAGCCAAATACATTCCATGCAAAACTGTGAGCTGTGCACACTCTGGTGTGGATGTAGGTTGCAGAATGCTCTGGAGGGATGGGATCATCCAGAGACTGCTCACTGTGTGCTGAAATTCCTCTAAGGCCAAAGTCCACATACTTCATAAACTGATGTATACTTAGAGTGCTGAGCAGATTAGGTGCTCCCTTTGCCACATAGATTTGAAAGGCGATAATATTCTAGCTAAGGAATTTAAGAAGCAATATTAGAACTTTTCAGCAAGCTTTTTTTGACTGCTACTTAGTATAGAGCAGTAAAATATGCCCAAGTCTGTGAACTCAGGTTTAAATCCAAATAACAAATCTGAGTATTCTCTAACTTCTCTGCTTCCTTGTTCTGCAAAATACCTGCTATATATTATCACCTCTTCCAGGTTAAATGATAAACTGGTTTATCTCATACATATTTAAGTTAGGTCTACTGTTAGAAGACACTGAATATCACTGTGTGCCTGGAGATGTTTATTGTGTGGTTTTGTATTGCAATCAAATGAACATTAGTTAGTTTGACAATTATATTTCTGTTCTTGAGCTGGGAAGAATCCATTTTTCACAAACACAGTTTTTAAGCTAAATCTGAAAGACTGCTTTAAAAAAAAAAAAATCTTCCAGGATTTCAAGTTTGTTTGGTTTAAATCAGAAATAGTAATTATATATATATATATATACATAAAAATTAAACACTGTTTTTAAAGCATCTTCTCTGCTGTCTTAAGATTTCGTCTAGTAGCTATGTAGCTGAATGAAGAGTGGGAAAAATTTCATAGAGCTTTAGAATTTCCTTTCATTGACACAGGAGAACTGTGGGATAGAAGTAAACTGCTGACCAGTTATTTTCTCTCCATGTTCTCCCAGGTTTCCCTTGTCCATCTTCTAAAGACAGTGCGGTTGCTCCGCCTCTTGCGTCTCCTTCAGAAGCTGGATCGTTACTCCCAGCACAGCACAATCGTTCTCACACTCCTCATGTCCATGTTTGCCTTGCTTGCTCACTGGATGGCCTGTATTTGGTATGTCATAGGGAAAAGGGAGATGGAACAGAATAACCCCCTTACCTGGGACATAGGTAAGTTCTTCCATCCTACATATCTATACACATACATTCATATATATCCATAGATGTATGTAAATATATAAAATCACGTGTAAGTCGCTCAGGGTTTTAGGGTTTGTTCAGCCTTATACAATTTTTTAGTGCTGTCTGTAAAAAAAAAAAATGGAAGAGATTGGCAAACTGAATTTCAAGTCAATTTGAAAAAGAGGGTTAAAATAAGAAATTAGGAAAAATAAAAAATGAGATTTTTAAGTGTGATTCATAGCTTGGAAAATTGAGGGTCTGGACAGGAAAGGACTAGGCAGATTGTGTAAAAGAATAGATGAGAAAGGAGTTTTGTGAATTAGGAAAATTCATCAACAGATGCATTCCCTCGAGTGTGCTGATTATTCCTCCCTATACATTGAAACAGATAGGCCCTGAACTGACTTCAAGTTAAAAGCTCCCTTTGGAACTATTGTTTAGTGGTTTTGCAGGCCTTGCTCTTTTGGCAGAGGATATGAAGTGTTTATCAGTGGAGAGTCAGTTTTGGCATGCTCAGTTTTGGTCCAATGTTTTGTACCCCAGCCTTTATTCTGATTTAATTGTGTATTCCAGATTGGCTCTTTAGATTTTAAGCTTTTCAGTTTTTGTTAAAGGTCTATTATTATTTCTAAGAGTTGTACCCACATGTGATGGTACATTGCGGAAACAATATACCTTGTATAGGAGCCTGACATTACCAAGTACTCATACTCTGTTGATGGTGTGTTACCCACTAGTGCAACTCCACAATGTTCCCCCATGGGTCATTCTGACTACTGTAAATGCACGTCTTTTGCTGTCTATCTTAGATGCCACATCAATATCAAGAACTCCCTTTTCTCCCTTTTCTTTCTGGTTCTTTGTGTTCTATGTTTTTAATTCCACTTGTATTTACTTCTAGCTTAATATGAAGGAGGGAAGGAAATCTGATCAGCAATAAAATTAACTGGAAATGGGAAGCCTGGCTAGTTTTGTTGTGCTATTAGATATGTAAGACATGACTTAAAAGCATACAGATAAATTCTAATATGTAAGTTATATCTGAGAGAGAAAAAGAATGCATATGTATCTTTCATAAACAAAGATTGTCTAATCATTAGGAAGAGTTTCCCAACAGAAAAATATTTGGGGCGGAGGGGAATAATGCAAACATCTGTGGCCAAAGGCTCAATGATGTGCATTCAAACTGCAGATTGTCATATTCTTATCTCCTTTAATTTCTTTTCTCTTAACCCCATTAACATCTGTCTAAATATCGGGTAATAACAATAAATCTGAAGGAAAAATGACAAGCATGTTAAAGGTGCTTGATCTCTGAGAGGTGAGGATGCTGGGCCAAGAAGAGGAAAAGAAGAAAGTCTAATAAATACCTCTCTCTAATTTTTTTATAGGTTACTTAAAGCTTTGAGGAGTTTTTTATTCTTCTAGCTAGTTGTTTATTTCTCTTTCCCTTTGTAAACCAAGTCCATGACCTGCTGCTGAACTCCTCATGGAGTGCAAATCTCTCAGATAAAAGACTGAAGCTGTAGGGGAGAATATATGAAGAAAGCCCACTGTGCAAAAATTGGTCAAATATCGCTAACAGAGAAAAAAATCCAGATGATGATGATAATAATAATAATAATAATAGTAATAATTCTTCTCTCTGGTGGGAAGTAGCTATGAAGACACATTGTCAGCTTATATAGGCCACAAACAATAACTGCTTTCAAAGCATTCATTGCAGTCCAAATGATGGTGATGGCTGTGTCCTTGCTCTGCAGGTAGGGCTGCTGGCCATGCTGCCCGTGCTCTCTTTTTCCCAAGCCAAGGCCACATTCAGGAGTCTGGGGCTCCTGGCATTTATTGCTATGAAAACCTTAATTTTCACCAATCAGTTTTGTCCTGTCTTGCACAAGGGCAGTAATAACCAAAAGTTCCCACAACCTCATCAGAACCAATCCCAGTTTCACTGGAACAGAGACATTTCCCAGAAGTCCCATTTGTGTCTCAGTGAAGAGTTTTGTATCTGGCTTATCACATGCTGCTCATCTTGTAGTGGACTTCCCAGGCAGAAGCTGCTCTTTAACAGCCCCTCACCATTAGCTCATCTCAACCTGTGAGACTCAGGGACCTTCCCTGGACAGCTGCAGGCAGTGCACATCCACACTGGATGGGCCAAGGCACTTCTTAATGCTATATACTCTTAGACTTTAGCCTCCTACCTGGAAAAAGGGCTTTACCATTGGGCTTACAGCATGATTTTGTTTTTGGTTGTTTTTCCAATACTGTGGGTTTGCATTTTTGCCTGGAAAGCTGTTCTATTTGTAGATAGTCTCTAAAATATTTAGATGCTATAAATGTATAATAAAAATCATGCTGTAATGACTCCTGCAAAGCTCTTACAGATATTAGTTCTGGGTCTGTCAGAATGGTTATTTCTAAAGTTGTAAGTTAAATAATTTATGGGTTTGGGGATTTTTTTTGGAGTTTTTTGTTAGCTTGGGAGGGTTGTTTTTTAAAGTGAAACAGTTTTAAAATGTTAAAGTATTAGAAACTGGTTTAAAGAAAAGAGCTCAGAAAACTCCAGATATGTGGCATGCAGCTGTTTTGCAAAGACCACTTCAGCACTGATAAAATTTCTGTATTAGCTTATGTGTCACATATATGAGCAGAAAATTTAGATTATGTAATTTTTTCAATCAGTGCAAATTTTATTGCTCTCCCCATGCAAACTACTTGCTGATGAAACACAATGAAATTAAGTCTTGGCTCTCTGTGTGCTATATTTTTTGCTATTCTGGTGGTACACAGCTTATTATGTGTAGCCAGCCTTTCTTTTTACCTTAAGAAAACTTCAAATGGAAAGTTCATTGCAGCTCAAAGCATCCACGTAAGTGATATGTTGAGGGGAGAATGGTAGGTATGATTCAGAGTATGTGTGATTAAGAAAAGTAAAATGAGATCTGGAGATAGTAATAAATCACAAGCAAATAATGTACACAGAAGAAACCTTGTTTGGAATCTAATTAGGGTAGTATTACTGTAAGACACTGAGGATATTCTGTTCTCCTGTAGGAAGACCTCAACTGAAAAATTCTGTGTTGTTTTGGAGCGCATGTAAAAGAGACTTTTTACTGCAGGCAAAGCAGTAAAATACACCCTTAGTTTTATATTTATAGATTTTAATTTTTTAACTTTTAATTTTGATACATTAATAGCAAAACTGGCTCAAGTTTCCATCCATAAATTTTATACAAAGTTTATTCTAGCCATTAAGAGGCTTTCTAATTGAAAACACTAAAAATACAAAGTAAAAGTTATAATTCCTATAATATTTTTTATTAAACGGAATGTGTCCCCTCCTTGGAAAATCTACTTTTGATTCTTCACTGGAGTGTCTCAGGTGGTGTCCACCCTAAAAATTGGTGCACTGAGTATGGTTGCTGCAATACATAAAATAGCTGAAATATAGGAAGAGGTTTGTTTTAAGGAAGGAAAATGATGCTGGAATGAAAAGAAAATTACTTTGCTTTTTATAATTGCTGCCTTTTTTTTTTTTTTTTTCCTTTTTNGGGGTGGGGCAGGTGCTGAGGGAAGAGGAAGAGGGAGAAAAAGCTTTTAGCAACCTCCTTACTCCACTTAGTGCTTCCTCAGAAAGCCTGTAGTGCAGAATTCAAAGTGAGGTTTGCTGACACTTAAAGCAAACATTTTAAGGCTGCGGTACTGTTAACACAATACTTTGAACCTTGCTGTGCCATCAGATATGCACCACAGCCCCAAATGCACACTGACTTTAGTGTGAGCAGCACTTGCTTCTGTGCATCTATTTCTCTGGCTAATTTCAACAAATGAGGTGCTCAATTTGCATTTGGATTAGGGCAGTGGGAGTGATAAAGTTCTTCCTATGAAATACCCAGAACTGAAAATGGCATTTGCTTTGTTCTTGCTGGACCTAATTGTAAGGCTTTATTTCACTTTTTGTTCCTTTTCAGGTGACATTCTCATTGCAAATAACTTAAAAATGGGGTTACATTCACAAATTTAGCCATGTGGTTGCAAAACGGCAAAGGTGGAGTGTCTGGGTATATTGTTCAGGAGCTGTCATGATGTGGTGGCATTGGCCTTGTAGCAGTGTAGTATACTGTTAAAAGCTGGATCTCTTGCTTAGCTCAAGTATTGCTAGTTTTAACTGATTGAATGATTTGGAAGATATGCAGTCGGAGCACTGTTTTCAGCAAATTTCATATCTAAGGAAACAGTTGTTCCATGTGCAGCAGCTTGACTCTAATGTCTGATAAGAGACATAACTCCCGGACGTATCATTCCCACCCGCTTGAGAGTGCTACGGTCCTCGTCCTGCTTTTCCCTTCTAGCATTTTCAGGTCTCTCTCTCTCTGTTACATTCCACTTTGGTCCACTCATTTGTTCTCATTGGTGAAACAGGCATGATTTTCGGCAACCTGTAAAAATAAGATTAATTTTCTGTGACCTGACACAAAGTAGAGGCTTGACTATGTCAAAGTTCCTGGCTGATCCTAATACCCTAATTCCATTGGCTCTCATATCTGTAGTTTAACTGGCATTAGATTTAAGTGTGGACTCTCTATTTGCTGACTGCTCTTTTGTGTTAGTATATAATGAGCTATTCCCCTCTAAGTTCTTGTCAAATATGAGAAAATTACTTTTCAATGTCTCTGCCTGGAAACAGATAATATTGAAAATACTTCCTGTTGCTGAAAGTATTCATTCTGTAAGAACCATGTCAGCTGTTGAAACTCAGATGTCTTGAGTGTAATGAGAAGATTAGAAGAGGGTCAAAAGTCAGCATACTGGCTTCCTTAGATAGTCAAACTGTCAGATATAATTTATGTCATTGTCTCAAAAAAATCCCTTCCTGTCCACCAGAAACTTAGCTACAACTTTTTGTGAGTCCTTCTACAGTAACACAACATTCTCACTATGGAGGCATTGTTAAAAAAATAACCTGTGCTTTTATAGTAAATGAAGTACATATATATATATATTACTTTGAGAGAAGCTTTTAAATTAGGTCTGTAAAGGTTATTGTTCTTCAGCTATTTAAATCTTTAATTCAGTAGAATACTTCTACTTTCATCTCAGATTTTTACTCATGTTCTATTAGTTTTATATTTTGCACATTTGAAAATAAGAACTGAACTGCAACTCAACCACTGTAGTTTCACACACACTGCAATATAAAGCTTCCCTCACAAACTTCATTTATCACACACTTGCAGTCAGAGCCTTTAAAAGGACTTAGATGCTGCCTCCCAGTGAATACCTCAATTAGTTCTCAGTAGCAAAGTTAGGTACAGAATAAGATATAGAGCACCTGAGTGGTGCCAGTAGGAAACGTTGGAAACAAGGTTCTGCCTTCAGACCCTTTTACTTAGGTTTTATATGCCTCATGTTGGGTTGAAGTCAACAGCCCAAGTTTGCAACTGTCTTCCCCACTGAGTCCAAAAGAGAATATAGATGCAGCTACAAGGTGGCTGAAGGATCCCCACTGGGTGCAGATAGGAGAGAATCTCCAAGTATCTTAATCATGTAAAAGGTAGTGGCACTTCTAGCCTGATGCAGAAGTTGGCTGAAATGGATTATGCAAAATGTAAGTGTCTTATGTCTAGATATAAACTTTAAGTTACGTTCTTGAGCTTGGGTCCCTAAATTCTGCCCAAGTCCTTTGTGGTCCCCAGGTAGCCTCAGTCTTGTCAGAATTTTGTGAGTCAGCATCACTGGGCTATCCTTTAAGAGAGACATTGCCCTCACCTGCTCTCATGCTATCTGACAGATGTCAAGGTTTGGCACAGGTGCCCTGTGCTCCCTGCTCTTCTTCAGTAGGAACAGCAGTTCAGTTTGTTTTGTTGCACTGTAAGAACTAAGTGAATCTGCGTCACTGCCAGAAAGCGTATTTGCAAGTTTCCAAGGGTATCGGCCAAGAAAACTGTTCTACTATAGGATATTGGTCTAGTTTCACTGCTCCAAACACATACATCAATCAGGTTAGAACTGACGTGTAAATTTATGAATCCTGGCACGGAGCAGAAAAGAATGTCATGCTGACTACATTGCACAGGACATCATTCACTAGCAATGATCAATTGTTCATTTCAGTCTGTCGTCTCTGCATCTGAATGTTTGATTTTAATTTCTCTTCTTGTCTGCTTCATTATGTTTTTGATTATCAGTTTTCTTTATTTTTTGTCATTAGTAGTAACAGAACCTGTTCCTTTGCAACTATGGCCCTTTCTGGTTTTTAAGAGGTATCTTTAAGAAAAAGAATTTTAAAAATATAGTTATGTCATGCGTGAATGCTGACATCCTCAATTTAGTAAAATAAATTATAATGTTCTGTTGACCTTGAGTGCCTGTATTGAAGGTCCATTGTTGTATGAAATAGAAATACCTGTATACTCACATGTCTAGTCTGTTTGTGGGAAGCAGGGCTGAAAATTCACTTCTAATTAATATATGAAGGAAATGGTTGATGGTTACCACTCTTGTGAAGTACTTTGGAGTATCAGTATCTGAGCAACCTAGCCAACTGATTTGGGTTATTTCTTACAGTATTATATGAAATAATTAGCCCCTGGAGTGTCATACAGAAATAATGAATAGGAATAAAGGAGGCAAGCAAAACAAGATGATTACTTTGAAGCTCTGAAACTTATCAAAGCACTCTTCTTACGAATTATTACAAGCAGTACTTACTACATTGCACATACTTTGAAAAAGACAGAGATGTACCAAAGTAAGGTAACATTGCATAGTGATGAAATATTTTAAGGCAAATGAAACAGAAGTATTTAATCCCAGGCAAATATCATTGGAATGCTTTTAAATAATTTTAACGACTTTTTTTAGTCCTTACGAGTTTTACTCCTCTGTGATAGTAACACTTTTTTTGTATACACAATGTGTAAATTTTCCATGTATTAATGTCTGACATTCACAATTTTTAGCCTTGTTAGAACAAAAATATAGAAAATTATTCAAATAATGAAAAAATTAGTGTTAATAAATGTACTTTTTATTTCAAAACAGAAAAAAGATATATTTATTTGAAGTCTTCTGGATCCCTTATCTACATGGATAAAACAATTCTGGTGCAAAATACTGTATATGAGGCCTAATTTGGAGGTGCTTATGGTGTGAAATATTAATGAAAGAAAAGTTTTTCTTCTATCTAATTGGGTTTCACTTTTGAATTAGTATAAATAAGGAGAGAAAGTTCATCTGGCTTCTGAAGAAGAAATTCCATTTGCAGATAATCATAGTTATTCACATTTTTAGTAGAGTACAGAGACACACAGTATTTCCCCATGTCTGTCAGTCTTTTAGATAAGACACAGAGAAATTTAACTGCTCCAAGGAGGTTTTATGTGCAAAACGGTAGTCACCAGAACATATGCTGGAAGTACATGTGGAAACATGCCTGCACAAGGTAAAGACCTATAGTTACACATTAAGGTCTTAGGCTTACCTAAAAACCTGGACCTACTTTTCTGCCTGTTTTATATGTTAACTATATACTAATTATAAACCATATAATAATGTGCTTTATAGGGAAGATTTTCTTTATTAACAGCCCTCATTTCAGAGCTGGGTATACCAGACCTTGTCAGGATTTGAAATATAAAATTATATTTTAAAATATTCATAGAAATTAATTTTGTGGAAATCATTCAATTACGTATTTGAAAACCAAAACCGCTACTTTTGAGGTGCAGGTGTGTGAGACCAGTATATCATTTGTTGAGTTGAGCCAAAATATTTCCTTTGCATTTAGATTACATTAATTTTTATTTTAGCTGCTTTGGGCCTTAGTAAGTTTTATTCTGCCTTTCTTCCCTGCTGTTCTTTTCCACAGGCTCAATTCCTTGATTAAACTGTATTTTCCTTTATGCACAGTACTTTGCCTTCTGATTAAGCCCTTTTAGCAATCACAAAATACTCCAGGACTGAGATACCCTATTGGATTTGAGGGGGGGAAAAATAAAGGTACAAAATTACCTTAATAAAGGGAATGTGATTTTTTTTTTTTTTTTTTGGTAGATATTAATACATTTCCAAGATTTTTTACCTAGTAAAAAATCTTTGGACAGTTTATAAATCAGGAGTTGAAATCCCTTGTGCAGATGAAGCCCCTGAGATTTGACAAAGTGTCCTGCTGCGTTTAACCAGAGATTACCTACATATCACTCATTAATTCTACAAAGCAGTTTTTATCTGAGTGGAAAAACTGTATCTGGACCAATTTCTGCAGCCACAGTAGAAATCCTTAGTGCCACATGTAGGTGGAAAATCAGATCAGTGTACACCCCGTAAGAGGTAAAATAATGCTGTGATCTCTTCACATGGCTGCTGTGATGTGAACACCATAGATTATAATTTATTGGAAGTTAAACATATTGTGCATAAAAGCGCTGCTCAATCGATCTGAAGTTACATCAGAGTCTTTAATCCTTAACTGCTGTACTTGAAGTGTTGGCTGGAGAGAACCTTTGGAGTTTATTTAGACTTGCCAGCTGTTTGAAGTAGGACTATCACATGCACTAAATCAGGTCAGACACTGCTTGCTCCATCCAAGTCCTGAACACTAGCAAGATTGGAGATGACTCCACCTCTTTGAGTAGCTTGTTCTAGGATTACACTGCCCTCGTTGGAGAGTTTTGTCCCAGCTTGTTAAAACAGTGTCTATTACACTTTGGTGTGATCGGAAGTTTGGTTAGGATTTCTCAGAAATCTCTACTTCTGCTTTTAAAGCTCATGGCTTGGCTGTTCAAATTATTATCTCTCAATCCAGTTAAAACCCACAAAGCCTTTGTTATATATTTTGAAATCTTTTCAGCAGCTGCTTCAATATGTGATTGGACTGCCTCTCAACCCCATCACATAGGCAGGGATCCTAGGGAGTTAGACTGCCATATTGCATTCCAGAGACATCCCATAATGACTAAAATAGACCTGCTTTTCTTCTATAGCACAAGCATGCCTTAAATTTTTAATCTAGAGATGTCCTCTGTGTACATTGTTATTTTCTATTTATTTATCCTTTTCTTCCCTGCCCTTTATCAGATCAGGTGCTTTTCTATTCTGCTGCCAGAATAGAAAATCATTTCCATATAAAAATGAAGAAATTATTCAAGGCACCTTTCTTTCCAGACTCTCTTCCATTTTCACACACCTTGGAAAATAGTTATGCTCCTTTTGTATTTTCAGATGACAGTGCTTAAAGTTAACTTTCAGCAAAACAAACCAGTGTGAATCTGCGAGAATATGTCATGGCATTCTGCAGCATATAAAGTTTTACACAAGCCCTATTTTGTAAAAATAATTATACCTAATTATTCTAAATCATTTCTCACTGACAGATCTAGAGAGAGCTAGAGATAAAAATGTTAGTGCTTAGGATTCCCTTATGTCATGCACTTCAAAAACACCTGTCAGATCTTCAGACACAGATGTATTATTTCAGAGCTGCTGTAACTATAAACACGTAGTGTGCTTTCTCATTAAGACATCACCTTTCTTCTCTACTTTTTATTCTTTCTTTACATCAAGCCTTTATTGCATTGCAAATTCTTGGGTTTTAATTATGTTTAGATATAATCTGGGGTAAAATACCCTCTGCAGTTGATTTCCCTCTCACAAAAACCAGAGTGAGTGGATCTAAACTTCCTTGATTCAAATAGCACATAATTTTTTTAAAAAGGGATTTGAAAATTAAGACAAGGCAAGGCTAAATAAAGTGTTAATATCATTTATCATATGGTTGCCTGGCAGAGGCAGGCTCCTAGTCCAGAAAGTAACACTCCACAAAGTGGCTCCTTAAATAAGACAGACGAAAAGACCTAGACGATACTGTGAAATCTCTGGAGCAAGCAAGGAGCGGATTGTAGGAAGGGCTAACATACTTAGCTGTTATCTAACCAGCATGGATGTTATTAATATAGAAGACAAGGAGAAATGGATGTCATGTAGACTGCAGCAGTCTATACTGACCCAAACTGAACTCCATACTGTCATAATCATCTCCTGTGCGATTATGCAGGCTAGTCAGATGGAAATTAGCATGGGTTTTCTTGCAATTACCCTTTCATTTGTAATTGGACCTACAAAAGGAAGCAGCCTCTGTGCTGAGGCTTCTGCCTCCATTTTACCAAACTGGGAAGCTGCATTTGAATAGGTAGGAGCTGCTGAAAATTGGCTTGATTTCTGGAGTGGGGAACATGGCAGGAAAGGGCAAGGTACCCCTATCAGGGACAACTTATTGCATTACTCAGATTTAAAAAGCAGAGAGGACTCTTATATGGGAGTCTAGATGTAAACAGCTCTACTCTCACAGATTGCAGACAGTTAAACAGACAGCATGAAAATATGTGTAGTGTATTGCACTGCTTTTATAAAAAATATAGTCCTCTTGATATCTTATTGTTGCAAATAAATAATATTTTTTGGCAGAGATTTTAAGGTATTGATTACCACTGTCATTGCCTCCATGAAAGTTTATTTGCAGATTCTGAGTCAGAACTGTAAATATAATAACTCTTGGGACTGAGATATTGTCAAAAGTACTGAAAAACTTTTAGCCTGTATTTCTCTGGTGGTGAAATCTGAGCAGGTGAGAACAGCAGATTAATGAGACTAATTTACCAATTATGCCACACTGCACACATACAGGCCCAAAGTCTTGCTAACAACCTTAAAACTGACATTCTGCAAGGTTTTGTTTTATGGGATATTTTTGCATATTTTGTTCATAAAGTTTTCATTTTATAGTCATCTGTATTGCTTATGGAGGAGGTTACTTATTTTTTAAAAAGACTTGAATGTATTGCCTGTAGTAAATCAAGACTTTTTTGGCATGATTTGGACTCCAAACACATAAAACTGCATAACAGGTTCCTAACTTTTCAGCTGACACCATAAAAAAAGAAGTCATTACCAGTAATTTTATTGCAGTAGCACCTGGGATGCCAGTTATGGATCAAGACCCTCTTGTCTCCATTGCTGAATTAACACAGGATAACAAGGCTGCTTTTGCCCAAGAGGATATTACGGTGTAAATATAAGATAAGGAAAACTCTAACAGATGGGTACAGACTGATGGAGCACAGGAAAGCAAAGAGGGCATAGATAGACATGCTCTTTGCACTGAACAGACTAGGAGCACTAACATTTCTTAACTTAGCTGCAAGGCATTTGATAGCCCGGAAAAGGACAGTAACAGCCAGTTTGCCTAAGGAGCAGTAACATTAAATGCTGCGACTTTGTGCAGTGACACTGTGATCATGTCCTTAAAGAAGATGATTTGCCAATGATTTATATACTTCTGATTATAGTCTTGCAATTTGTTTCATAAATTAGCTATCTGTTTAAACTTTTGTGGTTTACTTGTAATCTAAAAATTAAAATAACATTATACAATATTGCAAAAATAGTAGTTAATTACTTATACTACTAATTTCTTTTAGTTTAAGAAGCCTAAAAAAATATACTGGATAGAACAAAGCAAGATAATGTAAAAAAAAAAAAAAAAAGAAAAAGGATTTTTCTTCACTCCAAATATATTAATGGCATTAGATTTGTTTCTAGCCTATTCCTGGTAAAAATAAGAGTTTTAATAAGAATAAGTATCTATATCTTGTGCTTTGTATGTATTGACTGCTATATTCACAAAAAGTTGATATTGAAAATATCCCCATCTCATCCTTTCAATGATTTGGGGAATGGGAAGTAAACTGCTGACTTGCAAAAGTAAGAAAGATTTAAATCACCCACATATTCAAACACAGCCATCTGACAAATTACAGTCGAGAAGAGCTGTACATGCTTACCACAGAGAAGAAGAGTTTCCAATATATTTCTTTCCTAAATTTACCTACTCCTTGATAAATGAGATTGAAGGAATTTATGACCTAGTTCTGCTGCAATGCAGGTGCACCGACCATGTACACTGGAGCTTCTATGCAAAAGTCTAAATGTTTAGAGAAAACTATCATAAAATATCAAGAGTAATGTGTTCCTTGCAGATCTGCTGGGTCAGCTCTTAAAATTCTTATACCTGAGTCTTATATGTAATATAGACAGGTCACTACCTTGGAATAAATGTATCTCTGCTGTAAGGGGAATCTATTACGTTTTACTGTGAGACTGGTGTGAAGGTATATTGGAGTCTTCCTCATAAATAAGAACAACAGGTCTATGCAGCTGCCTGATTTTTTTAGACATCTACAGAATACTGGTTGCATGTCCTGGAAGTGAAATCTGCCTTATGAGGCAGCAAGGTAGTAATGAAGTGTAGGGGTGAGATACACAAGCCACCCAAAGCCTGCCCAGTCAGCCTGCAGGGCCAATCCACTGAGCAGGACAAACACAGACATTCAATTACCATTGCACATGTCAAATGGTCCTGGAAGAAAAGTCTTTCAGTCCTTAGGGATTTCTCCAGTTCAGTAGAAGAAAAAGTAAAACCATATAACTTTATTTTGCAGGCAAAAGAAGGTAGGAACTCATCTAGAAATACTAATATTTAATGCATAAACAGAGATTCTGGCTAGAAACTGGGGCTAGAAATGTGTTAAGCTGTTGGTAATTCACGTATACTGTGTTTTGTGGAGTGTTTATGTAGCATTTTGCAATAGGTGGAAAAGCTGCAGAACTCCAACCTGTTCTTACTTGTTACTAACCAAATATTTTTTAAAATGTGTCTTTCCAAATTTGTTTTCTAATAAAATGCTAACATTGAAAGTGTTTCCTATCAGGCCTTTTGTTCTACCACTTATAAGCTGTGAACATGCCCAGGAGGGGTCAACCAGAGACTTTGGAAATCACAGTATAATCCATGCACTTAGAGAGCCTTCACTGGGATGGATTACTAGCTTCCCATAGGATAAAAAGTATCCTTGCACTTACGGCTTTCCAAAATGAAAATTTAAATTATTTAACAGACCATGCATTGCTGGTGACAAGAAATGAAATGCTTCCTACAAGGAATTTTTGTCAGTATCTTGAAGATAACGTCAATTTTAGCATGAGAATACAGAAATGTTACTTTCTTATTTTAAGAAGTGATACTTCAGAGTTGAGTTTTATCAGATAATTAAAGCTTAATTGTCAGGTTTTTAGCACTTCTGTGGGCTCAGCTGTGTTTTTGTTGTTATCAGCAACATTGCAATTACATCTTGGATTTTTTTTCCTTTTTAAATCCCTTGATTGAGCACCTCTTCTTCCTGAAACTACTTATTTAATTGAATATTTATTGCACCATGAAAACTTCATTTTCAGTGAGTAGAATGGGTCAACATCTTGTAATGACTTTGTCATGTTAGATGAGTTAAAGCTTTGCAAAATGTAATTTTTTTTATAGTACCCTCTAAGTATACATTCAATTTGAATTACAACAGCCAATTTATTTACAAAGGGTATTAGCCTTCCAAAAGAATTACATGGGTTGTCACCTTTCAAATAAAATCAACTTTAGTAGACCTGTCAAAGTTTAAGTTGTATCTGAAAATGATCTAATTAAAGCGAATATACATTTAGTTTGGAAAAATGGGTTTTAAAAGTCCTTAAAACATCTGCCTTAATGTTTGTTTCTAGATAGTCAAAAACTTTTCCTAAGGATCTTGGGAAAGATACAGTTTTCTCTAGATCATTGCCCAAGAACCACACCTGACATTGTACCTGCAAAGGGTACTCCATCATTAAAGGCAGCCATTCAGAAGGAACCAGGTTTGAAGGTAACCCTTTCACACAACTACCTTTGATTACAGAGGCTTGTTTATGGCCAAGCCACATGCAGAAGTGGACCTACCTTATCTTTATGGACCTTATGGGCCTTCCTTATCTTTATTTTATTTTTTTACCTTTTCCGACTGCATTATATTCAAGTTCAGACTTTCTCTGGATGATATTACAGACTTTGGAAAATCAGTGGTAGAATTCCCAAAGTCTGGCAGAGGACTGCACTTTCGTCTGACATATGTTCAAATCCTGATTTCTTTTAGTTTGATCCATAATTAAAAAAAAAAAAAATAGATGCAAAAATATGAATTGTTGGAATTTTAGGAGCCTGTTTGTACCTTGGATTTTGGCTCATGCCCATCTCTTACTTCATTTGTCAATCTGGGAAGAATTGTAATAAAAATTCTATCCAGTTTCTCTGCAGTGGAAATCAAATTGCATTTTAATTGAATCTATCCATTCCTAGTGTCCACTTAACATCTAGTATGACAATGATCCTAAAATTTCTACTCATGAATCCTCATCTACAATTTTGGAGGAAGGATATCTCATCAGTGTTTCCTTCTGAGGAGGGCATGGTTTTGACATTATCAACTATTTTTCTTTTAATTTTAAACTATTACATTTCTTGATATTTCCACTGTTTGAAAGCTCCTCAAAAATATGTTGTTAATATTTTCACATGGATGTTTAAATTATATATATAGCACTTACATGAATGAAGACTTTATTTTTGTTTATGGATTAAGCTTTAAAGATATGAACATTTCATATCTGAAGCATCAAATCTTCTTATAGAATTTGTCCTCTCCCTTTCAAAGGTTTTATCTACTGAATAGAAAGAGGCATAGAGTATTTGATAGAAAAGGGGTCAATTTTTTCCTCTTTAATTACATATTAAAGGTATTTTTTGTTTGTTTGGGTTTTTATTGTCTGTAATGTGGGCATTCATCAAGCAAAACTGTATAAACTTTTAGCTATATCTGTAGAAACGCTACATGATAATATCAATGTGCCATCACCCAGAGGTTAAGTATAATCTGCTTGGACAAGTTTAACATAGTTAATGCTGCATGACCTGGATCAGCTGGTGCAATGAATGCACCATAAAGGTACCAAGGATTATAACCCCAACATGGACAAATGGGGGGAAATACTAAAACAGACAAAAGTTAGATTTAAAAATATGCAGGTAGCATGTCACAAAGGGAAGAGAAAATTGATGCTATGAACTGTGGAAGGTAGATATCTCTGCCATGCATTCATCTTTAAACACTAATCCCCATACTTGCTGTATGCATGGCAACTCCCAGCCAGCACAGATAGTGTCTGGGTTCTGGCCCCAGGGTCACACAGGGCAGCCTTGAGAGTGCCTCTAGCACAAGGATTTCAGTCACAGGCAGTTGAGATAAAAATATCTCTTTTCTGTGTCATGTCAAAAATTTCCCTCCGTAAAATTTGACTATGTGGATTTGACTGCAGCGAATGTTCCTCTAGTTCTGTCACACTACCAGTTTCATTCACACCCATGTTATGTATCTTTCTAGTTTAAGAGAAAAAAAAATTATTAAATCCATCATAATAAAGAATATATTCTGGTAAGGACCATATTTTACAAAGCTAAAATAAGAGAACACCTTTTTTAGAATAGATTATTTTGTGACTTGCTTTAACATTTTTAAGTAGTTTAAGTACCTGAGAAAAATGTTAATGTCTTTATAATATTTCTTCCTTATTTTAAACGTCTATTCTTTGCAGGAAAGTATGTTAGCAGAATAAAGGCCAAGGGGACTAGATTAATGCTATTTGTTCCTCATTGTCATGCAGTCATTATGATTATATCTGTTGTACTAATATTGAAGCCATTCTAGTCTAAATTTCATGCATTGCCACTTAACTTTTACTTACTTGGAATGCCAGCTAATTATCTACTTCAGCTATAAATCTCTAGGCCAGATAGCCCAGAGCTGTTCATTTGTAACTTGTGCTTGCTGACATGTCTTACAGGTGCACCTCAGGTTTCCTCTTATACATGTAACACTTATTAACTTCATTTCGCATAGAGCAGAAATTCATGTCCTGTATTTTACTACTGTGCAACCTTGCCATTTGGGCATGTGCCACGGAGCCACATATTCACACTCTTCGAACCTGTAACTGTATCACACTGTCATGATTTGGGCACCTTTTTTTTCAACCTCTTTCTAATCTGTGTGAAAGAAAAGCCTGATTCATGTTTTATTTATTGACCTGGTACAATAAGGTCTGACACATTTACAGTCCTTCAGAAGCAGCAGTTGAAGATATGATTGCTCCTGTCATCTCTGGGGTTCTTTAATCCTAAAACCATCTGTTCTGGTACCTGGGAGCCTCTCCTAATATGACAGGCAAAACTCCACCATGGATCAAACCTGTAAACAAATGATCAGGTTGTGTGACAGTGAAAGAACAACAGTGATGTTCCACAGGGTGAAGTAGCAGGAATGGTGCTGTTTAGCCTATTAGTAGTCTGGGGAAAAACTGCAAAGGTTTTAGCAGGAAAAAATTGCACATGTTAAAAACATTTTGGCTAGACAGAGATAAAAAAGGCTTTGAGTATCTTGAGAAGAACTTGAATACCTTAAATGAGTAATTACCATGCGAGCAGAGGCAATGATTATTCAGTAATGCAGTCATGCACACCAGAAGTAAAATGATTTAGTCTTCTTATATAGTTTAAACACACACACACAAAAAAAAAAAANGTAGATAGGCTTTTCTACCTTTGCATTTCCCACAGAAATACTGGAAGTCCCCGAATTTGATGTGGAATCATAGTTGAGAGAAGCTTGGCCTTTTTCCCGTCCTTTTCTCTTTTAACATCATCACTACTGGTCTGTTGGGGACCATTCCTGCTTTCAAGCATTCAGGGATACTCTAAGATGTACTCCTCATCCATACCTCTTTACACTTCCCAATGCTGTAGTGCAGAATAAACCAAAGAGTTCTGGTCTATTTTTTTAACTGGGGCAAAAAGTGTTTCTCTTATTTATAGGATAAATGCTGTGGGTAATTAATGCATTAGAAATGCATTAGAAGATTAATGCATAAGGAATATCCAAGTAATAGTACAGAATGAAGCTGCAAATTATAAGGGAGTGATGTATCTACTCAATGCAGAGTTAGTACTAAACCAGGAAAAGACTCCATTTCTGGATGTCGAGTAAATGAAATGATGTGTTTTATATCTAGTTTAAAAGTATGTAATCTCTGGATGCTTAAATGCTTTTTTATGCTTCTGCTGATACTTGAGCACTTCGCAGATATAGATAAATGAAACTCAATACAGATTTTTACAGCAATTTTCAAAGTAGCCTAATGGAACTAAATATCAAATTCCTATTGACTTTTCCACTAGGACTTGATTACTTAAGTGCTCTCTTTCCCTTTGAAGGTTCTTTCTCTTAATTATGCTAATTGGTGTTTTAAAATGTCTTCAGAGTCAGAGAGCTATACCTAGATAATGTTAATCCTGAACCAGACGAGATTCATAATGCTAAATTCTAGGATGCTCCCTCTGACTGCAAGGTATATTTATTTTCCTCTTCTTCCCTGAGGGCAGAAATTAATTACTCAAGTTTGCCAGAGAATCTGCTGAGAGCTGTTACCTACAGGATCTGAAAAGGAAAAGGCATTAGTCAATGATGTTACCTCATGACTATTTCCATTGGCTAATGAAAGTATTTGCAGCCAACAGTATCTTGTCTCTAGCCTAAAATTGAAAAAAAAAAAAAAAAAAACCAAAAAAAAAAAATTAAGTGTTATCAACAAAAATATAAGAAGTATAGTTGATCTGGAAGATCTTGCAGCATTTTATATACTGTGACTGAAATATCATTCTATATAATTTCTTCAAAAGGTCTTGATTAGGATAATCTCTAACAAGCAAAAAAGTGAGAAGCTGTAAACGTTGTTATGTACAAGTCAGAAGAATGTATTTCCTGGGTTTTCACTTTCAGATAAACATTTTTTCTTACAAGTCTAACTCTCCAAAGAAATTTACCTATTTGTTTTCTTGGTATTGTAGACATTATTTTAGAAAATGTTAAGAATTGCTAATAATTCTAACTGCTGCTGGTTTAGCTCAGTGATAAGCCATTCATCTGACTCTCAGTTATACCACAGAAATAGGCATGGAACACTGAACCCATTTCAAATACTGGTGTCTTGGCCAGAAGTGCTCATTAGCAACTGAAAAATGATAATATTTTATTTGGTATTTTGGTAGTAGAATTACTGTAGAAATATAGGGACTTCTACTGATCGATACAATGTAGGCATTTATTTTTGTACCTCACCTTTACTAGAAGTAATGAATCCTTTAGAAACAATGATGTTTTGGTAGGGTTGGGTGATAACCTTGAACACAAAGTGAAGTGAAAAGGAGAAACCATTTTACCTGTCAGTTAAAGAATCCACCTTTCCTGGATAGCACTGAAAATGTATGAAAAGTCAGAAAAATGGAAATACACAGGCCAAGAATCAGTGGCTTTCAGAACACTCCCAGGAAGGAGATTTTCTCCTAAAGGGACTTGTTTTACTATTCACATATCAGTTACAGGCATTTAAAATAACCTATTTGTTTCAGTTTTGCAGCTCTTCGTATGACTAGAATATTTTCAAAAGCTGGTCTTGAATTTTATGGTTGTATTATTTTGCATTAGGTTTAGATAGCCTTTCTTTAACTGTTTACTTCCTTCCAGGGATCTTTCTTAGGTTTTTATTCCATATTCTTTAATGTTGGTGATTGCATTCCCTAACACAGAACCACAGGAATTAAATGTGCCATACAAAGGACTATGTTACTGTTGGGGAAATGTAGTTTAATCTCAGAAAAACAGTAGTGCACAGAGGGTCAGCTGGGCCTAGATACTGATTCAGTTAGGCTTTTTATTTCTTTTTTCCCAGTTTTGCTTTACTATAATTTTAAATTATTGGGACCCTCAAATATAAAATAGACCACATGATTAACATTTTATATCAGGACAAAATCAAGGAGATTTTCATATGTTTTCTTGTCTGTTGGCAAGGTAAAACAGCCTATTCAGTACTGCCATCCTTTGACAATGCAGACTGCATTCATTTTTGCTTTTGGTTATATTTATTGTCCTTCATAGAGTGGGTCATCAGGGTCATGGCCAGACCTTACACTGCCATTACCCAGCCCTTCTGGCTGAGCTTTCTCTGTAGGACAGCATGCCAGAGAGCACGGAGTGGAGCGTGGCAGCAGCCATGGCCCGGCAAGTCTGCTGTAGGTGGTAAATTCTTACAGGCTCTTTCCCAGACTTAATTGAAAGCTGGAACAGATACTTTAAATCTATCCCTTACTTCTGCAGATATCCTGTGCAATGAGATTTCCCCCAGTTCATATTCAGATTCATCCAAATGGATGCTGATTGAAGTGGAGAGAGAATAAGCTTGGAGATGATTCAGTCTATCAGGTCTCAGCTTACAACAGGGGGGGACCACCAAACAATTTTTCTGAAAACAAACCTGTCTGTCAGCATTATTTTCTTTTGGCAGTTCTCCTTGAAAACGAAAAGATTCCCAATCTCCCAAGCAAGCTGCTCAACAGGCAAAACTGGGCACAAAAATAGATTTTTATCCTTATTCCCCCCACCCCCAACTTGATTTTTGTGAAGCATTGTGCTTATGCAATTCATTCAGGTTGTGTGCTTTCCAACTGCATATTTTTTCTGTTTTGTTACTTTGGCATTGCTTTGTTGTTGTTTTTTCAAATATCTATGAACCAGTAGCTAATTCTACTTTCTCTAGCACTCATTTAGCAAAATGAAAGGAAACATTTAATGAACAATCTAGAAAATACTTATTGAAGCATCTTTTGAAAATTAAATCTGGTTTGTAAGTTATGTTTAGTTCTTTGAATCTTTTCTACTGTAAAAAGAAACAAGTAAAAAGCTCTGAATATGTAATTACTATTACTATTATAATGATTTAGTCTTAGAATGTCAAAAAGCTTTTCAAGCAATAATTAATGGAAAGAATCAAATGATGTTGCATTCTAGCTGCAGTGCTGTTAGGTGATGATTTTTTTTCTTTTCAGTGACTTAATGGATTTTATAAATTATCTAATTAGACCTGTAATATGCAATTCAAACCCACTTGATTTCCATACAGAAATACAGTTCTTATCATAAATAATCATGCATGAAAATAAATATCCCAGACACACAATACTTATTGTGCTGAATAAATTCTTACAGTTTAATGTTCATTTTATTCCTGGAACTGTGTGAAGAATGTAGTGTGTTTTAAATAATTTATTTTTCAGAACTATTTTATTTATGGAATGTGTAGTTTTCATGGTGTCAGTATTCCTTAGTAGCTCTTTTGTTTTGTTTTATTTTGCAGGTTGGCTTCATGAGCTAGGAAAACGTATCGAGTCTCCTTATTATGAGAATAATACACTAGGAGGCCCATCAATCAGAAGTGCCTATATAGCTGCCCTGTATTTCACCCTCAGCAGCCTCACCAGTGTTGGCTTTGGAAATGTTTCAGCCAATACCGATGCTGAAAAGATCTTCTCCATTTGCACAATGCTGATTGGGGGTAGGTACAAATACTAAGCGCCACGTAAAATGTTTTTTGGGGGGTAGAAACAAGTAAAACAGGAGATGGAATTTTGAAGAATGATTAACAATGGCAAAAAAAGGAAATAACTTACTTTGGTTTACACTACATAAACTCTCTTACGTAGACATATTTATATCCTTTTGTGTTGGAGGAGAGAGGTACCAGTTGTGGAAGAACAGCTTAATCAGCCCAGATCTGTGACTGCCTGAGCTCTGGAAAACTGTTTGCTGTGTTTATATGGACCATTGCTATGTTTAAGGACTGTTTGCAATTCAGTCTGTACCCTGTTTGAGGATTTTATCATGTTATATGTCTTTCCCTTTGTTTCACCGTGTGTCCCTCATGGCTTGTAACCCACCCCTGACTGCCTCCTGCTGGCAGCAGGGTCGCATCTCCCTATATGTGGCATTCCTCTGCCCCTGTCCCCTCAGTTTTGGTGGTCCTTGCCTTGTTTGGCCAGGACCTACCCAGACCCTTCCCCAAAACCTTCCCAGGGCACACCACATTCCGGAACCTTCCCTACCAATCCTATTTAAGCTGGGCATGAGCTGAATAAAATTCACTTCCTTGCACCTTCCTACCTCAACCCTCGGAATGGTCTCTCATTCCGTCCCCCACAATCTCTCAGGACTGCACTTTAGTTCACTTGAGGTGACAAAAGATTGTCACCCAGTAAAATACAAACTCACATTATTGACAGTGAGAACCCCAGCCGTGTGTTGGGAATTTTGGTCACGTGGCAGGCACTTTTCCGGTCAGCTGGGTATCATGTACACATCAGCTCTAGTGTCCCCACAGCAGCCCTGGGAATGCTGGTGCGGGAACATGGGCAGCCCACAGTGCAATGTGTTTGTAAGCTGATGTGTATCCTCATCTGAATGACCAGAACAGAGAGAAGACTAGAGAGACAGGACAGAGCCAGGAGGGCTGTTTGGTGACCCCTAGGTAACTTTATCATAAAAAAAAAGGCAGTTCAATTATCATTGATAATAATTTGATTCAGATTAGAATAAGAGTGAAATGTTTTCCCTATGTTGAAGCTCTTAGTAGCATTTTTTTTAATGATAATTACCTAGTTGTAGTTGAGGAAAGTCATATAGTCATTCATGATCCCCTTCTTTCTGCTGAGGCACCTGGGTACAACCAGTGAGCTGGTGACACCTGCACAGCTTTATAGGCCAAAACCATTAGAGAAAGCACCTGCAGTTCTCTCTTCATCTTCCTTCCCCTAAAAGTCATCTGTGCTATTTCATAATGTGTATATCATACAGCTTAATGACGTCACAGTGGGCATGAAGGGTAAAAGCAAATTGCCACTAGAGCATTACATTGCACCCTGCCACCCCCTTTTTTTTTTTCTTCTTTGGTTGTTCTAGGAATACTAGTAGGTCTTTCTCCAGGGCTAGTCAGTAAAGTCCAGGTTGTCAGCTGGTTGTCAGTTTTGCAGGACAAATCTTCTTGGGCAAAAATAAATTAGCAGTTTGACACTTGAAAGCCAGGGAACACGATGAATGACCTGTAAACTATATACTTGCAGCATTAAGTGGTATTAAAGTTGTTCAATGAATTAATGTCATTTCCCTCAATCCTGAAAATGAGTGACAATAATATAATGCATCATCCACGAATGATATAATTTTGATTTTGACAATGTCACAAAACCACAAGCAGCTCATGAATTGCTCTTGCTGGTAGCATAAAATTATGAAATTATAGTTTTAAAATATTCTATGGTCTCTCTGCTTTGGGGCTTTCACTACATAAAATCTTTTGGAAGGAAGGAGTTTTCATTTCTATCAAGAAATCAAGAGATACCCTGTGTAAGGTAATGATGAATATTTAATGCTCTTTGATGTTGAAGAGCTTTTATAAACTTAATAGAGTAGAATATAAAAGTATCTTATGCATCTATTTAGTCCAGTTACAGCAATTTCATTTTAATTTCTTGTGTTGCAAAGTGATAGAAATAATATGCTTGCACTCTGAATAAATTGTGAAGAACTAGTTGACTGAATGTAGTAAGAGGGAACTGGTGACTGAAAGACAAAGTTTCTCATAAGCAAGCAGGTAGAAGAATGGTTTTACATCTGTGAGGGTGTGAGGAGGGTCTAGTGAACAAGATATAGCCAGGTAAAAAAGCAGAGCAGGCCTATCTGCAGGTATTTTCTTGAGGAATTACATTTTAGATACTACTGAGGAAAATCAGTAGAGCAAGGAGATTTGAAGAAGCAGTGAGCATCACGCAGTGCAGATTGGTGATCATGCCTTAGAAAACTGTTAGGAATAAAGTACTAACCTGTATGCTTAAGGACATAATACCTCTTAATTTCTTAAAACGGGTTTTAGGATATAATTTTGTCTGATGTTTAATTTTAAAATTCCCTAGTGGAAGTGATGTTTTGAGAAAAATGGATGTAAGTCTTTCAGAGTTTTTGACTCAGATATTAGTTTGCAGAATTTCAGGTGTAATAGATATGATGAGTTAGTTAATCAGTAGTTTTTCTGTACCTCTTTAATGACTGCAAATTGAAAGAGTGAAGGAAAAACCTTAAAGAAAGTTGAAGGTAATAAAAATGTTAATTTAACAAATAAACAACTTATAGTATGCCTTTTTAATTTTTACTGGCCGCTTGGTATTAATTTTTTATTTTGCATTAATTTGAAATTTAAATTTATAACAAGTGATATTGTAAAGACAAAACTTGTTCTACATGATATTTTTTCTAAAACTTGGAATGAAAATTTACTTATTAAAATGTAACCAGAATTCCTAGGATGCCCAGTATCTGTACACTATTAATAAGATCTGTTCTCCAGCATGTGACCATACCATGTTCTCTCTTGTATTCTCCATGTTCTTTCAGCAAATAATGTGTAGGTTTGTATTTAAGGGGTTGGAGGCCCACTCTAGTAGCTCCAGTCCTTTTGGGATCAGAGGTGTTCCTTTGTTCCCTAAGCAACAAAAATGTAATTTCGACTATCCATTAAAATAGAGGCCACTTTATGAAATACAGTTTTTAGAAGTTTTGAACTTGTCCTACTTGAGTTTAGAGAATGGAGTAATAGATTTCTTACAGAAAGTAGGGTGAGTGTGATTATTTGGTAAAGAAATCTAATGCCTGTCACATCCAAGGACAGCTTGTCTCCATAAGTAACAGTTGCCTTCCAATGGATATAGGCAATGCCAAATTCCATCATAATAATAAAATTCTAGATGATATTTGTGCCTATAATAACATCACAGAGATGTCTACACTGTCCAGCTCCTAACCTTAGAGCCTTCTGAGAGACTTAGATCACATGTGATTCTTACATATGCATCCATGCACCACCTAATACTTTATTGCTGCCCCCTTTTTAAACTGATTATTGCATCTTTAAAGAGGCTACACTATTTCCTTAACCTCTTTAGCTGTGTTTGGATCAATTGTTCAGCCCTATCTGCCATATTTCTGGTATAATATCCTGTACCTAGCATTACACCAGTCCCTCACATTTTATTGCTTAAGTTTCTGATACAAATGTCACTGTACCATCATGGACAACACCCAGTTGATCTGGATGATTATTCTTAGAAATAAATTTCCAGTTATGTTTTCTTTTCTTTCTAATATTCATACCTGATTGTTCTCTTTCTACCCTTTCTACACTGCAGTCCTTTATGTTTTTCTGCACTCCCTCCACAATAAAGACATAGATATTATTACTAGCTCCTTTGTGTTTTATTCAGCCTGTAAAAATTTTCTAACGCTCCACACTAAAGAATTTTCTGTTTCTACCATTTAAAAGTGCATCTTTTCTTCCTCCTATTCCCCTTGTCCTTTTCCACTCACTTTGAACTTCTGTAAATTGACATACAAGGTCAACAGCTTGTTTATCTTGTTTATAAACCAATTCCTTTGCCACTTTGAGGAGCCTGTCTGCTTTCTTTCAAGCACTATAAAGCTAAATGTTCCTTTAGAGAAATAATCAAGCTGTTAGTAATTTTTAGTAACTTTTTAATAAACAGTTGGTACACATATACATCAAATCAATATCACATGACAGAAATCCTAGCAGTGATTTTTCAACTCATAATCAGCAAGGACATTTCTTCACAGACAAATCCAGATGATCTCTGTCTGTAAGCATTTCTTTGGTTTTGTTGCTAGTCTTTTTATTCCCAAGCCAGAATATAATTGCAGACAAACTCCAGGATGTCAGAACTTTCTGATAAATGATTCCTTACCATATTCGACCCTCTCAAGCAACAGAAGACATCAGATTGCCTGTTTGAATGTTTCTTTTAACCTGAATTTCTGTTTTACAATGGGGTTTTTGAAGTTTTTTTTTTAATATCTTATTCCATAGAATGTGATACGTCTCGAAATGTTATTTACAACCTTATTCCATTACATATGGTCCCAGTTAGTAATTGGATTTTTTTAATATGAGTACTTTGAAATCTGTTACATTCTCTGTAATTTCTAACGGATTATTTGGGTCTCGTTTTCATACTGATTATTAGCTTCTCAGTATTTCCTGAGCGTACCTGCCTAAATGTGTTCCTTCCAGTACCTGAAGTGAGTCTTCAAGAAAGATGGAGGGAGACTTTACAAAGCCATGTATTGATAGGAAAAGTGGGAATGATTTTAAACTGAAAGTAGGTTAAAGTTAGATATTAGGAAGGCGTTCTTTACTGTGAGGGTGGTGAGACACTGGAACAGGTTACTCAGAGAAGTTGTGGATGCCCCATCCCTGAGGTGTTGAGGGCCACGTTGAATGGGGCTCTGAGCAACCTGGTCTAGTGGAAGGTGTTCCTGTCCATGGCAAGGTGTTTGGAACTAGGTGATTTTTAATGTGTCTTCCAGCCCTGGCCATTCTGTGATTCTATGGTTCTGTGGTTCTAGATTCTGTTCTCTCTTTCTCTTAGACTGTGAACTCTATTTGACTTGGGCATTCTTTGGCTTAGTACTTTGATAGATGGAATTTTTCTACCCTGTCCCATGACTGTGACTGCTAGTGTGTCAAAAAACAAAAATGAATAATCATATTAATACTATTGCATATTACTCACAGAATCTTGTGTACAAAAGCTTTATTGTATCTCTCAGGAAATTGGCTTTCTGTGAAGATCCTGTTGCTTTTCTGTGTTGTGTTTTAATGATCAACAAATCACTCCACTTTGCACCTAATTTCTGTGCTCTCTAGCTCTGATGCATGCCTTGGTGTTTGGCAATGTGACTGCCATAATTCAGAGGATGTACTCCAGATGGTCTCTTTACCACACAAGAACCAAGGATCTGAAAGACTTCATACGGGTCCATCACCTGCCACAGCAACTAAAACAAAGGATGCTTGAATATTTCCAAACTACGTGGTCTGTCAATAACGGAATTGATTCCAATGAGGTAAAAAAATGAGGGAGATTTTGTGTTTGAAGGTTTTGACTATGGTCTTAGAGTCATGGAAGGCATGATACTAATTTTGTGATGCTGTGATTTGTATGAAGTTACGTATCGAAAGGTACGTGCCTAAAAATAAATCTGAATTATGCCAGGAAGGGGATACACTACTGAAAAATCTAGTTTAAAACATCAAATCATATATTGAAATTCCAAGTCATCCATAATTCTCAAATGCTAAAGAGGCACTCATCAGCAACCTTTTGGATGATGTCAGCATAATCGCTACCATGAGCAGTTCTGTATTTCAGTAAACAAAATATCTGCTAGGGAGGTTTAAGTCTTTTTTAAAGGAGCGTCTTTGATGCCCCTTCCTCACCAGCTTCATTTTATTCTTTGCAATACTGCAAACAAGTGGTTTTGTCTGAATTTTTATGTTATTTATTTCCTTATATTTTAAAACATTGCAGAGTGAAATCAAAAGATAGATTACTGTTGGTGTCTTTGCTTGTTGTTTTAACTTGCCTTTCCGGGTTATGTGTTAGTATACTCCAGGAGAAATAATGGTTTCTCTCTGCTGGAGTGTTACTTGAATGGAGCACTCCCTTAAGATTTCTTGTTATCTAGGTTATAAAACTCTATGGTCTCTAAAGGTAATGTGGAAATAAGCAGAAAGATCTGGATTTGAGAACATTTTTTTCTGATAAATTCTTTTTTGTGCTGTCCACAGCACAAAGACTGGGATGTTCAACAGCATCCTAGCAACAGAAGAAGCTTAGTAAGATTCAAATGTACAAAAATCACTTTGAAGTCAGAGCTTTCCTAGATGAGGTTAATGATCACCTTCAGCTTTTGTATCCTTCTGTACCTTTAGTTGCACTTGAAAGTGAGTGAAAGTACTGCTGTACTACAACTGCAGCTCCTGGAGAGACCACCAGTATTCCCTTATTTACCTCCTATAGACAAAGTGCCTTGTCTAAGCCCAGTTGGTCAATTGTTGGCTGATTACAATGCTCAGTTGCCACACCCCCTCAAACTACAGATAAAACTATGTTTGTGGGCTGGAGCTTGAAAGGAAAAATAGGAAGACCTCGTGGTCTTTTAGTTTCCATAGATTCATCCATTGAACATTCAACTTGCGGCCATTCCTTTCCCACCCCTCCTTCAGTGTCCAATTGCATTATAAAAAAACCCAAAAAGAACAACAAAAAACCCCACAAACAAACAAAACCCAGCAACAATAACAACAGCAACAAGGAAAACCACCTTCCAGATTTTTTAGTTATTGTTCTTCCAGTGGTTTTACCACAGAAGAAGCAATATTGCACATTGATGAACTTTATAGAAGCATGTCAAAGAAAATCTAAACTAAGTTCATGTTTGTTTTGTTTTCGTTGTATAAGTGTCACTTTTTGCAGTGGTATATACCTGAACAACCTACTGTGCTTGAACTTAAATAAGTTTAAATTGTGTATTAGAAAGAATTGCTATACACAGTGTTGTTGGCCTCTGTTTGCTTTTTTGTTGCTTTGGAGTTTTGGTGGGGTTTTTCTATAGAGGCATGTATTTATTCATACTTTTCCTGGCACTTATCAGTGTAAAGATTTATTAAGATATCTTCCATGTCTTATCAAGGGGATAAGAAAAATCAAAGCGAAGTATTTGCATCAGTATGACAGGTGCAGCACTACTAAATCAGGTCACTTCTGCAAAAGTGGAAACAAATTATTTTACACTTTTTCTGGTTTTACCCTGTTTTTTAATTTATTTCTTTTCTGGATAGCTTTTAAAAGACTTCCCAGATGAGCTGCGTTCAGATATCACCATGCACTTGAACAAGGAGATTTTGCAGCTCTCCCTTTTTGAGTGTGCCAGCCGTGGTTGCCTCAGGTCTCTGTCTCTGCACATCAAAACCTCCTTCTGTGCTCCTGGGGAATACCTTCTCCGGCAGGGAGATGCCCTGCAAGCGATCTACTTTGTGTGCTCAGGTTCCATGGAAGTCCTGAAGGACAGCACGGTGCTGGCAATTCTCGGTATGTTCATAGTCATACGTTCAAAGAGGAAGAATGGTCTCCCAGTGTAGAAGGACTTTCACTACTAATGGATAGTTTAATGTGTCCTAGTAATCTGATGAGGAGTATTTTCTTATATTTATTCTCTCTCCTTTTCACATAAAGAGGTACTTGCTATCTTTTGACAAAAATTACTACTTTCAGCTTAATTTGGTGATGGTATTGACAACTCAAAGAACATTGGTCATCAGTTCCCAATTATTTTATGAAAATTAGTGGCCAGGCCACTCTCTCACTAATGCTGCCAAATGAAAGAAAACAATATGAACCTACAGTCATTCTTTGACACACATGTATGAACACTCCTTGCAGTAAAGCCATGTGGTAAAAAATAAGCATTGTTGGCTCAGTTCCCCAGCACTACTTCATACTAACTGATGCTGCCTGCAGTCATCTGAGTATATTAGAACAGAGAAAGGCCAGAAGTTCAGCTCTAATAAATTTTGTTTAGCTGCTGCCTGCAAGATGACTGTTTTGACATACTGAGGTTTAAGCATCTCTCTCTGTACATTTCTGTGATTTGCCTCAATCTAATGCCTACTAAAGATATTCCCATCATCTTCAGCTAAAGGATGATTAGACTTGTCTGAGTTAGGGTTTGTAAATATAACATTTTACTTTGAAAGTAAGAACTATTTTATTATGATTATAATATTGCTTTAGATTTTAAATGTCTTCTTTCTAATAACTTTTAATATTCTTGTAAAACAGAGCTAAAAGAACATTTCCTTTTTTTGCTTTCCTTCCTTTTTTATGGGATTGCACTAAGCTGTTGATAGTGGAAGCTTCTGGTCTTCTGTAATTGAATTTCCTTTATTTTACTAACAGGCATTTTATTGGTCTTTTTTTAGAATACAAATGTGATACAGGTCCTATTTGTTTGAGAATTCTTTAATTCTGTTAGATTGGCAGTCCACATCACTCATCAGTCATTTGTTATCAGTAAGTTTTAGAATCTCTTGATTTCACTGGATCACATAAATAAAAGATATAAACTATGACTTGGAAAAAGCTATAAGCTTAAAGCCAGCTACCTCCACTGGAACTATAATTTCATTAATGATTCCATCTTCAGGCACTCTGAAAATGTTAATGAAAGCATCATTGTGTAATGATGACAATCAAAACAGTAAGAAAGAGATTAGTGGATTTCTGAAAGAAGTTAATGAAATCATAATGCAAAAAAACATAAACATAGCACCGTGAAATAACGTTTCAATACAGTGAATGGGAGCTTCATCATTTAAACTTAATAAACACCAGCTGAAGGTGAATGCACTAAAAATGCAGGCTCCTATGAGAAATTGGGTTACTTATGTCATGTAAATCCAAGAGAGCAGTTTTTTCCCCTGACAATGCTGGGTTACTTGCAGTTCCCAGAATATTTTATAATTCTGTCCTGATTCTAATTCTAGTGGATTAGGTTTTGTTTACTGAACCATTCTCACTAACAAGCAGTACAGCAACAATTCAATGAAGTGCTCTCATTAAATACATGCTTGGTTCCTCTTGAGACTATTACTTTACATCTAATAACGATGGTTAGGATATATTTTATAGGAAAATATGTTTTAATGTGCGTTATGTACTGTTTGGACATATATCTTTAATTTGTTAAAAATATTAGCCATAAGTTATTTTTAAAATATCCATAATGAGGACATTTATAACTCTGACTGCATGTCCCAGCTATATTAACAAACAGATGTGCCTGTAGAAACATTTATATATAGGTTTGTTCTCCAATTAAAAAAAAAAAAAAAAAAAAAAAAAAAAAAAAAAAAAAAAAAAAAAAAAAAAAAAAAAAAAAAAAAAAAACAAAAAAACGAAAAAAAGAGCTACTAAGAATAACTGAAATGATTCTGTTATGTAGCAAATGTTGACATTCAAGATACAATCATTTCACCACTTAATTAATTCGATGTGAAACTTCAGGTTACTACCTACAGACTTTGCTACATTATTTTCATTTGAGAAAGAAATATACATGAGCTTTACTTAATCAATTGTAGTGTCTTTCAGGCTGACCTTGTTTCACCAGACACTATAACTACAATCAAATAAAAGCCTAATATTTTTTCCAAAATATTTATATATTATTGATACTAATAGTGTTTATATGTCTAAAATGTTTCTAATTAGGATGTTTAAAGATCAGTTTTGTTATATTTCAGATATTTTTTCCCTTGTCCACGTTAACAGCCAGCAACTGAATAATATTGCCAGCGCTCTGCTTAATATAACCAAAAAATCTAAGGAATTGTTGACATTTACAGTAAAAACAAAATGTGTCTTACTGTTTAACTTTACACTATATTTTATTATGTCAGCAATACATTGTGTGATGAGCAACAACAAATGTTGCTGTCACCTCTCAAGTTTCCCTTACCCAGACTGAACTAAGCCCATATCAGTACTTATTTATACCAACTGAGATTTTTAAGAGATCCCAAAGTAGCATTAATGTATGTAGCATAAAAGAAAATCCTTCCTTATGCTGGGCTTATGATAAGCTTTCTTTAGAAAGTTGTTCAAGGTCCATGTAATTAGAAAACACAGTATTTTAAGTGATATTTTAAAGTATAAAACTATTCTATTTAAGAAGCCTCAGGGATAGCTGACTGCTTAGTTTAACTTACCCTTCAATCTCACCATTTCCTGTATAATATACAGTTAGAATCATACTCTGGGTGCATTTTCAGACTTGGCAGTCTTAACTTATTAATCACAGAATAATGTAAGATTAGAAGGGAACTTTGGAAGATACCCAATATAAGCCTGGTTAAAATAGGGGCAGTTTCGCTCAGTTTCCTCAGGGCCATGTCCAGGCAAGTTTTGAACATCTCCAGGGTTGCTAGAAATTCCACAGCCTCTCTGGGTAGCCTGTTCCACTGTTTGACCAGCTTCATCATGACTTTCACTGCCTGATTTATAGAGAGAATTTCATTTGTTGCTACCTATGCCCGATACATCTTGTTGCCCTGTGCACCTGAGAAGTTTAGCTCTGTTTTCTCTACACTTTTCTGTTAGACTATTGAAGACAATACCCTTCCTTTGCTTTTTCTTTGTAAGGTGGAACGGTACCCACTTTTTTTCAGCTTTTCCTTGTACAGGATGTTCTTTAATCCCTGATCATACTGGTAGCCTCTTCTGAACTCACTCTAATATGTCAATATCTGTCTTGTACTGGGAAGCCCAAAACTAGACAGAGTGCCACAGGTGTGGTATGACAAGTGACATACAGAGGGAAACAGTCACTACCTGAGACTCACTAATGCTTCACAGGAGGTTCTTGGACTTCTTTGTTGCAAGGTCACATTGTTGGGTTATGTTCAGTTTATCCACAAGGATAACCACAAGGTCCTTTCCTGCAGAGCTGCTGTCCAGCCAGTCAGTACCCAGTCCACACTGCTGCAGGGAGGTTTTTCATGCCAGGCATAGGACTTGGTGTTTGGTTTTGTTGAACTTCATGATGTTCCTATCAGCCTTTTTATCTTTCATTGAGGTTTCTCTGAATAGCAGCTTTGTCCTTCGGCATATCAGCCACTCCTCACAGTTCGGTATTGCTCATAAATTGTTAAGAATGCACTCCATCACACTGTCCAGGTCTTTAACAAAGATCATCTGTGTTAACTTTTTGGGAAGATCTCTGGTCTGAACTTTGGAATTTATGCCTCAGAGCAGATGTTTATGGAAGCTTTTCATTATAAAATTTTTGTGTTCTTCATTATATGGTCATTAGTAGTTTTTAATATATCCAGTGTTCTAAGGTAGTCTTGTCCATAAATGAAAATACAATGGCTTGAAATTTTTTTCTTCTTCTTTCTTCTTGACAGAAATGCTATTGAACTAGAATTCTGTTTATAGCGTATACAACTATGATAAATCAGGAAATATAGCTGTGCAGCCATAGTTATCATAGATTGTGAATATTTGGCAATCCTAATTCTAGGTAAAAGGGTAGTTTGAATTGTGATATACACTTACTTGTGCCATTGCTAAAATGCTATCTTAACACCTGCCTGTTTTAACACACACAAACACACAGACACAAAACCCCCATGACAGCTAATTGGAAAAACAAAATTGCACCTGCTAATAGTTACAGTGTAAATCTTCATTTTATACATATTTACTTTATTGCCGCCTTAAATCAGCTAGTTACCTGTCTGGAAATTAGTTTTTGTACCTCCAATTAATTGCATATAAAGTTGCACCTGAAAAAAAAAAAAATTAGTCTAATATCCTTTAGAATGTTATTAGTTAAACAATGCAGTAGTAACAATGCGATTTCAGGTTTAGCAATTATGTTAAACAGATTTATTATTCAAAAAAGAAGAATTCATGCTTTGGAGATAGTTATTTTTGTGTTCTCTTCTAGGTAAAGGAGATTTGATTGGAGCAAACCTCTCCATTCGGGATCAAGTTATTAAAACAAATGCAGATGTTAAAGCTCTTACATACTGTGACCTCCAGTGTATTATCCTCAAAGGTCTCTTTGAAGTGCTCGACCTTTATCCGGAGTATGCTCACAAGTTTGTTGAAGACATACAGCATGACCTCACATACAATCTAAGAGAAGGCCATGAAAGTGATGTAAGTATCTTTAAAGGTCTCTGCAGTTACTGTTAGCTTTAAGATGTTTCTCATACTTTAGTCATCCCTTATAATTTTTGACACAGTAAAGAAATAATACACAGATTTATTTTTTTTTAAAGGACTGTTCATTCCATTTGTTTGATAATTCAGACATTACCTACATTAATTGTTTATCAATGGATCAGATCATAAACATTGAACAAGTTCTCTGCTTCTCATCTTCCCATAGAAAACATCATCCATGACAGAACATTCTGCTTTAATATTTTTTTCATTTTTTGCTTATATTAAAAATAGTTCATAATTGCATAAGCCATGTGTCCAAATAAAAGTACTTAACTCTACTGTTTCTAGAAGCCCAGGTGCCAGCCTAATGAACGTTCATTTCATACATCATTGATTATCACTTGGTAGTTAAGAATGTCCTCACACACACTTAAAATTAGAAACAGTTGTCTCTCATGCACTGCAATTAAGATGTGTTTTTCCACTTAAATGGGTAGCTTAGTTTGGAAAAAGACCCAAACCAAAACAAACAAGCAAACAAAAACTCAAAAAGAAATTCTAGATAAAGCATTCTTAAAAGGCTTCAGTACAAACTTACTAAAGTACTTGCACTATTATTATATAGAAAATATATATATTCTGATTTTAATAGTGAAAAGTTTTGATAACATCTCTCTTTTTCTGACTTCCCTGTATGAATGCACAAAGACAGCTATAGCTAAGCTTTCAGGCTAGTGTTTAACAGTTCAACTATTTCTCTTTGTATTGTGCTTCTCCTTACATACAGGGAAAAGTAACATTGAAAGAACATGAAAAGCTGCTATTAAGATAGGGGACAAAGGTAATGCCAAGGAATAGTGCACCAAAGTCTTTTTCAGTTCAAGACCCCAATGAATTTGATATATGGGCTGATTTTTCTACATAAGTTTCTTACTAGGTGTACTTTGATGCCAGTGTTTCCACAGCAACACTCTATTAAACCATTGTAGCAAAAAGAAGTCCATATATAAATGCGAGCTTCTGGAGAAGAAAATAATCAGGACATCTCATTTATTTGTCTCTTGAAATGTCTCCAAACTTCCTGCTGCTGAAGACAGCAGCTGAGAGTACACATCTGTTCTGAGAGCTTGGTGATTAGTCTGTATAA
Organism: Scytalopus superciliaris; assembly: GCA_013400415.1. Taxonomy (NCBI): domain Eukaryota; kingdom Metazoa; phylum Chordata; class Aves; order Passeriformes; family Rhinocryptidae; genus Scytalopus; species Scytalopus superciliaris. Next base: position 92,480 of record VXBX01001798.1, read on the forward strand.
CCAACACATCTCCCTTGGGGAGGAATGTTTTTCTGAAAAGGAGTAGAACTCCATTTAAAGGCACGGTTTGAAGCTGATTGCTTTCCTCTCTACAGTTTTGTCATGGAATTGGTGGATCCCCACAATTTATTGCTTCATGCTTTTTTGTGTGATGGCAAATCTGGGGATCACCATCTCAGGTGCATTCAGCTTCTATAAATTCGGGAACAACTCCTCCCAATTAGAGTCAGTTGGGAGATATTGAGAGCAAGCTGACAGCAGGCTTGTTATCAATAGCAAGTGTGCCTGGTCAACCACTCACTCTGCTTCACATGGAAAACACCTGTCTCCATTAGTATAATTTGCAAGCAGAAATGCTTTAAGCTACCTTATGGCTTCCTCAGAGAAAAGTAAGAAGATGGGTTTCAGACATACAGTTTGTGGGTATGTCAATATTACTTTCTTCTTCTTTTTGTGTGTGTTTTTTTGTTTGTTTGTTTGTTTGGGTTTTTTTTAAATACAACACTACTTCTTGGGAATAGTACTATGGGGAGTTTGGCAGCTGTGATACTGTGTCTTGATTTCCTCTCCCCAATACAGGGAGATTTTACTTTTGAGAGTATCTGTGACTTCTTCAGCTTTATGGAAATTTTGGGTTTTAAGAACATTTCTGTAGGTAAATAGAATTGTTGATTCATTTGAATAAGTCTGTTTCTCACTTTCTTTTTCTTGGATGTTTTAAATGACAGTAAATTTACAACTGAATGTGAATTTAATGCTTCTGAAAATGGATTGGTAGCAGTATTTAGGGTCAAGTGAACTGCAGGGTGAAATAGCATGAATTTCCTCAATATTACTTGTGAAATGCCTTTTAGTCCTGACCTAAAGTGTTATTGCATTTTCAGTCACATCCATCAAAAATACCTTAGGTTGTAGAGTTCTTAACACCTTAAGCCAACCTTAAAAAGCTGAGGATGAAGAATGCAGTCCTGGTGATTCATTATCCCCTTACCTCGTTGCTCATGCTCTTTGAATTGTTCATCACACACAAAATTGAATAAGAGATTTTAAATCAGTTAAACGTACACGGAGTAAAAAGGGACAGAAGTTAACTGCAGCTTCCTGATCCTGAAGTGTGAAGTGAATTAGATACTTGGCATGGGATGGTATAGCTTTCATACCCACACACAAACTTCTAGAAAAATATTTTAAATTTGTTTTCTTAGTTCATTTGCAAGTCTAGGAGTGTATATAATGATGTGCTCCATCTGCATTAAAATCTGAGTAAGGTGTAACTGTGGAAAAGGCTTGTGAATTTCCATAACTGTGTCACTTTTCAATACAATAAGAAGGACATGCCACCAGATTTCCCAGTAACAAGTAGAAAATGCAGCTGCCTGTTTATAGAAGGATTGACAGTGTTGTTTAACCAATCTTGGAAGAAAAGCTCAGATTTTAAGTATAGGAGCTGGCAACTATTTCAGTCTCTAATGAGTAAGAGAGAAAGAAAGTAAGTTGGGGAGATGAAGTTTCAATGGTTCCTCATGATAACCAGCAATTGCTAAGTGATTTATGATTATAACCATTAATGTGTATGCAGTCATACTGGCAGTGCTATTATGCCATCTTTTTATATATTATCACAGCAAGATATGAATTAGGAAGAGTCTTTATATTGATTGTATGTATTCTGCCCTTTCCTTTCTTTATTGCCTTTTGATCAATAATACCATAACTGTTTTTGTAAATGTATTCAATTATTTGAGGACAGTTAGAATAAACTAATTTATTTGGTAGCTGGAGTTGTGACATTAAAACTATTCAGCCATTTCAACCAATTATTCTAGGTCTGTGACTATGATGTCATAGTAAGGAAATTGTTTGCTAAGTGACACGTTTGTCACCCATTTCGTCTATATAATTTTGCACTATACATCACATATTGCATATGTAGCAGGCAGTGGTAGAGTCTGATATCTGATTTGATAAAGTTAAGCACTCACAAGAAGGTTCTTAAAACATATAATACATTTATATGAAAGAAACTGGAAATTATTTTGTTATCCACCAGCCTTGGAATATGTGTTGTTTTATAGATTTAGAGCGTAGTAGCAGCTCTTCATAACTCTGAATTATCCTGTGAAGTAAATATTTGCACAGTATCTTTGTGGACTTGGTAACAGTTTATCGTTTCTGATTATTTCTTGTGTCCATGCAGGAGAATCTACAGTGTAGATAACATTATTCAGATAAAAATAAATACACAAACAAAAACAAACACAAAACCCAAACCAAGAGCTGTTTACAGCCACACTGATAAAAAGAACAATAATCATCCTTGACACCTGAGCCAACCCTCAACCTGTAATGAAGCCCCAAAGGAAGACAAGACACAGGCACAATCTTTGTCTCACTAAAGCTTCATTAGTGTGTGTCATTTCCAAAAAGAAGAGATTATATTCCTGAAGAGTCAAAAATCTGTGTTTGTAGACAGAACTTAGAGGCAATAGGAATATACCTTTCTTTTTGTAGCCTTAAGAGTAGCATTCGCCATATATAAAAGCTTCCCTTTGCCCTCTTACGAAAGAAGTCACTCTCTTCAAAATGAAAATACTGTCTCTGAAACATAGGGAAAGACTACTTCTGTCAGTGCATTGCAGTGTAAATGATAGAAGTGATAGATTCTTCCTCTAGTTTGGAACATGGAGTCTCACTGCACCTTAGCCAGGCACTTTGATAATAAATAAATAGACAAACACATTTTAAGAGGTGATCACCCAACCAAGCAGCAATAAAAGCAAAGAATCCCTCCCTTCCATCTGAAAGGCATTGTCTGACATAATGGGGATTAATTCTTGTCTTTTGAAGAGGTTGTTCTTAGAATTTATTAAATTTTAATGAAGGAGCTGTGAGGGGTTTTTAATAAAATAAAGCTCAGATTGTTATTAGTAATACTTAAGAAGTTACAAGAGATGCTCCTCATTTTCTGTTGAGAAACCTGACAACTGGTCAGATCAGTTGTTTATAAAGGTGAAAATAACTCTGAGCACTGGAGCATACAACAGAGGGCACAGCTTGGGAAGAAAAACATCTACAAATTCTAATCTAAAATATACTGAGCTTTCTGACTCATTCTAGCTAAGCATTAAGAAAATATTTTAAAAATATTTATTGATTTGTTTAACTTTCAAAGCAAGAAAACACCCCAACTTTCTATTTCTGGGGTATTACCCATGTGTTTATATTAAAACCTACGCATTGAAAAAAAAAAATTTCCAAACCAGCTCTTGCTACACTTAGTCACAATTTCTCTACCCCAGCCTAGATCATAGCTCATCCTGTACACTGCAGGACAATCACAGGTTGTATAATATTTTTCATAATAAATACTATCTATAGAACATTCCTCAAATAATTTCAACCACCTTTCTAATAGTGAAGATGGTTTTGTCACATTACCTGGCAGCTGTGTAGAAGAAGTGGCTTACCTTTAAAAAGTCCTACTTTAACATTTAGAGTAGGGTTTGATAACTTTGAGGAAAACTTGTCATTTTTAAAGAAGCCCACATGCAGTTAAGCACCCACCTTTGTCAACAGCTGAATAGCAGAAGATTATGTACTATTATTGCAGGTGTAACTCACTGGTGTTTATTGTTTGTGGTAAAATAGGTATAAATTTTGCAGAATAAGTGACCGATCAATGGCAATTTTTATGCTTCTATACAAGAATTATTGCAACATATAGAAGTGAATAAACCACCTAAAGTAATAGAAGTCTATTACTTTATCTGCATGATTATTCTGGGGAACAATCCCCACCTAAAATAATTTTAAAACTGTGATCAAACTGTTTATGGTCTTTCTCTTTAATCCATATGCACAGAGTTCCCATTGCTCTGGTTGTTCTATTAGAAGCCCTACGTGACTGATGGCTGAGCATCCACTGTTTTTCTGTCTGACAGACATGATATTTTACATTCTCCTTTATACCTCTTGATATGGGAAGGAGTCTTCAAACTTCTCAGTGATTATAGGATAGGAACAAAGGTGCTCCTCATACTGTCAAAAACTAGACTAATTTTATAACTGTGAACATATAATTAACTGTGAGACATGACTCCTGATATGTTCAGTGGAGTAGGTCTCTTCCCTGCCTCTGTGCATGGACTATTCTCCAATTAATGATGCTGTGAAATGTGGCTCAGGGCTTTCACATTTGACAAGCTACTCAGCTCTTTCATTTACGCTTCTGGGACTGTCTGGATTGTTTTTTACTTCCCTCTCTTTTTCCCTCTCCCCAAAATAAATTACCCTATTGCTGAAAAAGGCAAGACTCACACAAGGTCATTTACACAGCTCAACTTATATATTGTTATGGAATAAGTTATACAGGAGAGAACGGGGGAAAGGGGGAGAAGCAAAACAAAACAAAAAAAGAAAAAAGAGAAACACAACAGAGCAGTTAATTCACATGTTTTACACTTAATTTCTGGCTTTAAATGGATGAGAAGTAGTTTGGGAATTAACTTTGTTCTCTGGCTCTCTGCAAGATATTTGACAGGTGTCCTACCTGTATTCATGACAGTAAGGATCTCTAGTGGATCTTTGACTATTTTAGATGGATGCTGGTTTCAGACAACAGAATCTGTCTTTTCCCTGTGCAGTGCTACAGTCAGTCCTTCCTCTACTACTTCAGCCTGGCAATTACCTGCTTCACTTAGTATGGGAGCAGGGCTGACCTGGAGCTACAGTGCAAGCCAGGTTTGACTCCCTTTTGAAGTCAGGTAGCTCATAAAGCTTGTTTGCTAGCAGTCATTGATGAGCATGATGTGTGCCTCTGAGCCATCACTTCACCCGGTACCCCTCAAGGTAATCATCTCACTATCATGTTTCTATATACCCTTCAAATACAGTACACCACTGAGAAATAATGCAACAAGGAAACTTGTAATTCAAAAAGGATAGACCGGTATGCCTTTTCTCTTGCAGGCTTGGTGGCCTTATCGTTTTCTTTCCTAGTATCTTCACCTGAAGAATTTGCTTTTCTCCTGATCTCCTGTTTCATTTCTGTAGCCTTCAGTCATTCTAATATTTTTGAAAATAACAACACACAGACACTATACAGTCTGGACTTGGCTCTTCAATCATTTATTCTTCTAATTTATGGTCCTTTTTTAGTTAGGAGATTCATCCCACCACAGCTTATTGACACAATTATGTAATCTTTTCCATTAATATTTTTTTCATTAGTTCTTGTATTTTAGTAAGTCTTCTCCATTTTACACCTAAAACAAATGGACAATTGACTGTAAGGGTGAATCACACAAGGAGTGGAAAAGACCAGAGGAGGAGAGGAGTATAACCTATTTATGTTTGTCTGGGAATATGTTACATTTATGTGTCCCAGCCCCAAATTCCTACTATTTGACTTTTGTGAATGGATGAAGAGACAGGAATTATGACTGTTAATTATAGATTATTTATTAAAAGATTTTGACAGGTGGACCTTAGAACTTCCTTGACAAATACAAACAACTTTCATTGTAACTAGAATTAATGTGTTTAAATAAGTGACAAAATTTTACTTCTAATTTTAGCTTTTTGAGTCCTTTTGAACACTCTCAATTCTCATTCATTTCACTTCCTGGGATTATTACATTCTGCAACAGATTATAAAGCTTAACATGTTGAAAAAAAAAATCCAGGCTAGCAAAGCAGCTTATTGATGTTTTTAGACTTTTGTATGAGGAGGGTATAAAACAGTGTCAAACAGAATTTTAGACAGGAAAATCTCCTGGCTTTTAGAGAATATTGCCTTTAAATCTAATCATATTTCTATTTTAATTACACAGGCATGCTAGGCAATACTTTTTTCCAATATGTCTCAGTGTGTTTTAGGAAATATGATAATGTAATATTTATAATATTAATATTCTCCTTGACTCTACACTGGAGAAAATGGAAATAATATTAAGAACCTAATAGTTCTTTACATTAAAATTGTGTGAATTTAGAGAGTGGACTGACTTTTAATTTTTCGTTTTCCCAATTCCTTATACTTTGCATTGGTACAGCAGCAACCTGTTAGTGGCCTTAAATTTAGCAGCACTCTTACAGTAACATGGCCTTTTATTGTTCTGCGTAAAATAAAACTAATTTAGGAATGAAAGGATAATACATACCACAATTTCTTCTATAAAAACACAAATTCCGAAGGCATAGGCTACCTTGATATGTAATGTGCATGTTAGACTGGCTTATATGGTAAAATACCTACATAACTTGCAGTCATTATGAGCTCAGGATATGTGTTGAAATTAAATACAGTGTAGTCTTTGAGAAAACTCTCTGTAACTCGTGCAACTTGTGTATCAATGCGGCATTTTACATCCATACTAGTATATGTTGTCAATTTTATTGAGCTGGTAACACTTTTAGTGCAACTTTTTTTTTCCCCG
>VXBX01001798.1:101657-130852 GCA_013400415.1 Scytalopus superciliaris
ACCGAGAAAGTATAGGAACAATCCAATTAACTATAGAAAGTCTTAAAAAGAAACAAAAACAAAAAAAAAACCCTGAAGGGGTAAATTGCTCAGTAAACGTAGATATAAAACGATTACATCTAACCTAAGTGAATGATTTAGTCCTTTGTGATTTAGAGGATTTGTGTATTTCATTGAAAAATTTCCTGGTTGTGGAAAACTGAGGCCTGGACACACGTAAGGCATTAAGCTTTTCAGCAGTACAATAATCCTTTGTTATGTACTTTTATCTTTTCCATTACCATGCAGTAAATTTGCAAAGAATAGAACATATGGCATGGGGTCTTGGTTTTGTTCCTCACATTGCCAGTGCTCCTAAATTACTTTTTTCCTGTTTTGAAATACTAAGAATATTAATACTCTAGTTTGATTTCAAATCCTTTCCTAAAAATGTATTTTATCCTTTTGACTCCTCAGATACAAAGAATTATTCATGTATTTTAGTACCTAAGATTATAAGCAAATCAGTGAAACTATGTTTCTATTTTTATTCCTACGTTTCATGAAGGAAACAAGAATCAGCCCAGCAAAAATTGATAACATTCTATTGAGCCTAAAAATGCAAATTTACTTACTGGACAAGTCATATATTAGCCCCAAATTTAGCTATATCTCTTTTTAGTTTTTCATCATTGGAAATCAAATTATTGTACAGCTGATTACCTCATTTGGCCACAATTCCTGTTAGAGATTCTTCTATAAATGACTACTGTCTCTTGATACTGAAAAAAAAAATTCAGATCACTGGCTTTCAATAGCAAACCACCAGTGTTTTCAGATGGAGAAATGTTCTTCTTGTGCTTGTAATAAGTAATGATAAGGATTACTGAATTTTTAAGCTCTATGCATTAAGATATTAAACAATTGCAAGATTATAGATTTGAGATTATACATGGAAGAATTTGATATGTCTGCTTTTGGTATATGATCTGTTAGTGTTTTACCTTATGAAATACTGGTTTCATGAGACATGAAAACACACCAGGGTTGAAATTAAAAATTTAATTAGTCTTTGACAATGTTTCACATAACTCACACTAACAACAGTCTTTGGTTTGTTTTTTTTTCCTATGTATTACGGGATAAATACCCGTGTTTTTCTTTAGTGGACCTTATCCTTCAAGAGTTTTGCTTCTTTTTAAAAGACTAACATGAGCTATTTTGCATCTTCTCTCCTTTTGCATAAGAAAAAAAAAAAACTTTTTAGATTTTTACAGAAGGCTACAAGGCTACACTAGTGTGTTGCCCTAAATAAAAGGTTTTAGCAGCTCAGAAACTAGGACAGTACATCATAGTTATTTACTCTGATACTACATTTTTACAGAGATAAAACTATGTACATGGTGAGGGCTTTTCATTTTTGCTCTTTGGCTTTGTCCATGTTCTTGTTCATCTTTCTTTTTGAGACTGGAGGGAGAGACAGAGGGAAGTTGCTGGAGGAGGTTTAGAAAGAAAATCCTTGAGAATTCTCTCTGGTGACATATTAGTTTCTTTTCCCAGCTTTTAATTACTAAACCATAAAGCCCAGGCCCCTGTTTTATGTGTGAAAGATAGGGTATTTGGAGTTACAAGCAATAAATATGGTTGCAGTGCCTTAATACAAAAGCAGTTACAACACTCTTTACTGTGGATTCTGTGCTATGGAAAAGATAGTTTATAGGTCCAGAGTTTATCTAAAAGTATCAATTTATCCAGACTGAAAGTACCCCCAGTGTGTTAAGTGAGACAGTTTGAGGAAATGGGAGGAGCAAGTCTTCTCACATCACCTATCCTTCTTTACTGCTACGTTTCCTCCCTGCAAAGAGCACCTTGCCTTCAAAAATTCCTTTACCTTTTACCTGGTAAGGTCACAAGGCAACAAAGTGCTGCCACTAACCCCAGTTCCTCTGCAGCTGGTTTCTCCCTTCTGCAGCGACCAGGGAGGCAACACAGAGCAGAGGAGGATGGAGGTGTGGCTGTGGCTGCTGTGCTGAGGAGCAGTGGAGAGGTCTGACAGTCAGGGCACAGGGCTACCAACTGATCATGGAGCTTAAAGCCCACATAACGATACCTTTGTCTCTGTTTTCAAGAGGTACAGTCAGGACTAACACGTGTACTCAGGAAGAAAAATAAAAAAAACATTGAAACAAAAATGAGGAGAAATCTTCATCCACCATTGCAAACTGCAAATGACAAGTCACTTGGAAAGCCTTCAGCAGGCAAATTCATACTGAGATATTTTTCGTGAGGCTGCTAATGTTTGGGTTAGCCTGGAGTTTTAATTAAGGCTGCTATTTAACATTCATACTGCACCTGTGCCTAGAAGCCAAGTAAACGCCTCAAAATTCTGGGCACTATTTTAAACATATGTGCAAAGCAGATCATTAGTACTTCGCAATTCTGACTTTAATATTTTAGTACATTTCCAGTTACCTCTCCTCCTGAATCTTGAAGGAGATACTGAGTCTTCAATCTGCAGAGATTACAGTGCAAACTGGAGGTTTCAGTATCTGGCATCTTAGCCTCTGCTAGTATCATCAAAGAACACAGCAGTTATTTTATTTACATAGCCTAATTATTGCAGTTGCTCTGTGTGGCAGTTATTAGAGTGTTATTGCTACATTTATTGATACACCTGCTACTGACTTGGCTGTTGTAGAGTAGGATTTGTGCTTATGAAAACTTAACTATTCCATATTTGTATGTTATACCACTACTAGTGCCCTCACTTCAAAACATTTTCAAGCTAACCTGAAAGACCTGTGAAGAAGAAAAAAGAGAAATTAATCTCACACACAATTATTATTTTCAAATCTGTGCCTAAAATTTGATTATTTAGGAGTTTTGAAGACTTTTACCAAACTGGGAAGTTCCAATGAGTTCCAGAAAGGCTTAATTTTGTCTACCTAAGCTTGGAGAATAAAAGACTGATTCTATGAGTTTACAGGTTAAGCACTTTTTATCTTGATATGTGGGGTTAGGAAAGCTGAAAATAATTTTTAAAAATTCTGCCTAGCAGACTAAAATATTCCTATACATACAGCATATAGGCTGTGAGATACTTATCCTTGGTCAAGATGTAGACATTCAAATAAACAACAGAATTTTCATAACAGGTATTATTCAGCATTTCCAGTGAATTTTATTAGAAGTTACACATGAAATTTGAATAATTATTTTCTTTTTCCTTTCTTTTGTTTTACTTTCTGTTTAATCCAAGAAAGAAAAATGTTATGGCCATGAATAGGTCGATACCTGTCTCCCTTAGGACTAACTTGCTCCTCCTTGCTTCAGTCCCATCACTGTTTTTGAAAATTTCTCAAAGATGCTATAGATAGTTAGATAATCTTCACATACAGACTAGGCTGGCACAGGAGCTAAAGTTAGGTTAGGGCCGAAGTAGAACACTTGTTTCTGCATGGGATTCCATCAAACCAGCACTGAAACTTACCAAGCATGCTTTCAACATGTACATTCATTCACATATTTGGAGTCTTGACCTAGATTTTTATTAAAGTAAAATTTTATCTTTTCATGAACTATCTTTTTAATCAAAATAAAGCAACACTCTTTTTTCTCACAACATCTGTTTGCAAGGATTATCCTGAGTTCAATGCTATGTCACCATTTAATTTATTACAGGTGTTTTATCATGAGATTCTTTTCTTGTATTGAGATAAAGGTTTTGGTTTAAATGTTTGTATGCTGTTAGAAGCCAATATTATGCAAATGCAGATATTTGCTACCTTTTTGTTTTGTTTCTTTTTTTCAGGTAATATCAAAATTATCAAACAAGTCTATACTGTCCCAGGTATGTTGGTCACATTTTAACTATGCCAAGCCTGACTTTGAAACATGCACACAGTTATGGCCAGAACAAAGCTTGAAAAGCTCCAACAGACTTCCATGGTTTCAGAATGAGAATTTAAAAAGCATACTGCAGATAGTTCTGCCACTCTCTGTTTTATGAGTAACGGCTTATGATCTTTTCTTTCAGGTGCTGAATTTGGATATCTTACTATACCAACTGCATTTTAAATACGTGGTTACCTAAGCCAAAGTTTTGAATAGGGGTAACGCTCATTTTCTGTAGAGTATAGGTTGTATCAGTGCCAGGTGCTGTAAAATTTTATCATCGTGGCAACCTTTGGATGGCTAACACAATTGACAGTGAGGGTTTTATCTTTTATAAAGATGTCTTTTGATACTGCTTTAAATTATTACCTTTTCATGTATCTCAGATGGAAAGGACCTAATTCACTAAATGTCAATGTATACCAAGACAAAGGCATGCACTCAGTGGAAGTCTGCTGCAACACACAGCAAAATTAAACCTATGCTGCAAAACAATTAGGCAGATGTTAATAGGGGCCTAGAATATTTGGATAAATTCCTCAGATCTGTCTTTCCACCCAGCCAATCTGACTTGGCCCTGATGTGGGAATTCTGACTATACAGGGTTGTCTGAGGTTTTTCATCTAAAGCTAACAGTGCCTCAGTCAAGCTTGATTATCAGCCTGTAAATAAATTTTTTTAAAAAAGAACAACCCTTTCTGAAACCATGAAATTGCATTTGGCTGTACTTCTTTGCTGAGATGTGTGACGTTAGTTAATTTGACCTGAAACCTGATCTGCCTTAGTCCCTTCACCTACTACCAATAAATATAGTAAGTTGTACCATGGAAATAAATGGAACCTTTCTCAGTTATGATTTGATACTGACATGAGGCCCATGTTGGCATATCTCAGCAGTCATGACCAGTGTATTCTGTTACCATGAAAAAAAATAACAAATAATACACTGATCTCTTACATTGTACTTTAATTAGTACAGAAAGTACAGAACCCAGTCTATGCTGCCTCTAAATTTCCTTGGTTCCAACATCAAGTGTTCAAAATGTATTTATTTTTTTTGTAAAACAGATGCACCTTTGCTTTTTGATGACTCAGTTCCAAAGCTGACACTCTCACACCAGTGGTGCATCAGTGGGACTTTGTATAAACTGAAAAGCCTGTCTACTATCCCAGCAGTGCCTTCAGTTACAACATTTAAGAAGGACACAGAGAACATTTGGGCTTGAGCTGAACTTGGTGTAAATGCAATTTATGTATTATAAAAGGTTCCACATGAGCAAGTGATATTATTTGAATTACCAGCCTCAGTTCCTTTGCCATAGACTACCAAGAGCCTGGTAGCATAATATTCAAAATAAATAATGCCTTTGTAAAACAAAATTAATCTTCTCAAGTGTGCCCATGCCAAATGGCTTGTAAGAACTGGTCATGTACTCCTTCTCGGTAACAAAACATATTGCAGCAAGTGTGCTAGCTATGTCACTAGTGACCTTTTTTAATGTTTGTATTTTTCTCGTGTATGCACATACAGTCATAGCTGTTTTGGAACTCATCCATAGCTTCCCTCCTCAACTATCTCTAATGACAAATGAAAGCTGTGCTAGATCTGGGTTTGTTCCAGGATGAACACCATGTTTTGGCAACATCAGACTCTGAATTTTGTACTAGTATGTATTATTTATTATTTCAGACAGAGCTCAAGGGAAATGGAAATATAAAGAAAAGACTCCCTTCAATTGTGGAAGATGAAGACGAGGAAGAGGAGGGAGAAGAAGAAAGCAGCACCCTTTCACCAATTGATACAAGAAGCACAAATAGCTCTCATCAGAAGAAGACTGCAAGCAATAAAAGCTACCTAGGGAGAAACTTGAAGCAATTGGCCTCAGGAACTGTGCCCTTTCATTCCCCCATCCGTGCTTGCAGTTCAAACCCCTCAAGAGCCAAACATGAAACAGAGCTGCATTACTACTCCAGAAGGAAGGAGAAAAACCTTAAATTACACCTTTCAGCACTGACCACCAGTGGCCCATCAGATCTGAGCCCAAGGTAATAGTTATGAACTTATTTTCTTCTCTATCATGTGACTTCTATTAAAAATATCATGACTGTGACACTATAAAAATACTTCTTTTTCTTTAATAGTTTATACTTTTGTTCATCCCACATTATTGTAGGAACCATTGCACACTATGCAGAATGTTATGATTTTAGGACTTTATTGCAAGTATTTTTACCAGTAAAAAGGGCAGTAAAAAAAAGGAGCAATTGCAAAAATGGTTAGTTGAATAGTCTGGCTTTATGGTATCATTTGTCTATAATATGCATTCCCACAATAGCACTGTGAAACATTCTGAGTCCATCAGAGTTACAATTTAGAAAGCAAGCAGATGAAATTACAGCATAGTTGTGCAAATACAAAAGTTACTGGACTATAATGGAAAACTATTGCCTAGCAATTTTGGAAAATATTTTTCATTAGAGACAGGAAATCTGATAATGGAAGTTATGTAGAGAGTAAATATGGAGTTTAGCAAATCTATTTTGCTGTGTCTTTTGACATAAAAAAGAGTCATATAACAGTTTGTGGCATTATTAATGTACAATTTAAAATAGTTTAATTTTTTACAAGTATGCTATTTATAAAGTGATTTATGTAACTTGTTTCTAAATTGCTGCAATGTAATCCTAGTTTTAAGATCAGTTCTTTACAGAAATTACAAGCACATTTTCACAAATGAGGAGGTGCAGCAGTTTATCTTCCAATTCTAATTTTGGTTTCTATAATTTGAAGTGGTTTACATGTTCAAGGACTTCCTTTATTTGTGAGAGGCAGAATGGAAGTTCCAGCAACTTGCCATTGCAAACATGAAATAGGCACAGCTTGACTATATTAGTTTAACTCTGTCAAAATACCTGTCCTTACGGATGCAGTCATAAAAAGGACGTGGAAAACTATACAAATCTTTCCCCCTCAGCATATATTTGATCAGTACAGTTACATTTCAAATAGAAGCAGGACACAAATTGATTTTAGCTTTGTCATAGAATCATGGAAATCACAGAATTATTAAGGTTGGAAAATACCTCCTAGATTGAGCCAAACCTTTCACCAAACACCACCATGCCAACTAAATCACAGCTCCAAGTGCCACGTCCAGTTGTTTCTCGAACACTTTCGGGGATGGTGACTCCACCATCTACTGGATGAGCCCATTCCAATGCTTCACAATCCTTTCAGTGAAGAAATTCTTCACAATTACCAGACTGAATGTTCCCTGGAGCAGCTTAAGGCCATTTCCTCTCATCCTGTCACTTGTTGCCTGGGAGAAGATGCCAACCCTCATCTTGTTATAACCTCCTTTCAGGTGGTTGTAGAGAGTAATAAGGTCTCCCCTGAGCCTCCTGTTCTCTAAACTAAACCACCTGAGTTCCCTCAGCCACTCCTCTCTAGACCCTAAATAGGGGGTCAATACAGGAGAAGATAATGTGTGGAAAACCAGCTTCTACACACATAAAATTGAAATGCATAGTGGATATTTTCTCATTTGTTTCATAGCTCTTGTATGAATTTGGTTCAGTCAGCTATGACTAAAGTTCATTAGCACTCACATAACAAGTGGTAATTCAGGGAAAAGCAACCTTTCATATTTTCTGCCGAAATGTAATCTTGCTCATTATTGCTCTGAGCTTATGCAGCCAGCCATTGACACCCAAGGGTGCAAAAGCAAATGTGAAAAAAAGTATTGTTACATATATTATTATTTCCTATTTCCATTCGTAATTTTATAATTGACAAATGATCCTGTTAATAGGCTGGAAAATAGGCCCAAAATCTATGTGTTTTTTCAGACTTTATTTTCCAGGAAAAACAGTTTCCTATTATTTCCTAGAACAAGTTTAAATTATTAGAATATTTAAACTGACAAGTTAATACCACTTTAAAAAAGAGCCTTAAATGTTTCTTTGTAAGTGTTAAAGAGAAAATAAAACCTTAATTGAAATTTTCCCTTTTATTTGCTGTTGGACAAGGGAAGGCAAGGGAAAGACAAGACTCTCGTTGAAATGTCCAGTCAGTTCAGTTCTGAGGTGTATAACCACATTTCCTCAAGGGAATATACTTTGTTTAAGAAAACTGCTGTGGTTGTTTCCTAGAGTAAGCCAACCAGAACTCTTCACAGTGTTCTGTGACTGCTACAGGTTCTTTCACCACAGCTAAGGCAACAAAACCCAGAGACTCTGTAAAATATTTAAGAAGTTCTTGGCACAGGGAGAGCTGTATCTTCTAGAATACAGTCCCAGTCTTCCCAATCCCTTTTTGGGTACTGCCTATGAAGTGGAAGAGCACCAAAAGGAAGAAAATGTAAGTAACAATAAAGGCAGTGCTGGGAGGAGGCATTTATGTATTTAAAGCTCCTCAGACTCATATGGAGTGCACTCTAGCCCCAAGCAACAATAGAAGAGGTCACATGTTGATATTTTCTGATTTTGTGGCTTCTAGGGGTGGAGTTATCTGTCTTTGGGAGAAAATTCAAGGCTGTACAATAGCTGATTCAGAAAGGTGTGAGACTTAGCAACTACTTTTGTCTCCTGTTTTCAATTTAATAGATTATGTTGCTCCACAGCTGGTTCCTTTTATATGAATAAGCATATTGCCCATTATATATTTGCCACATAGAAGCCTGTCTTTTGGCACTCCACAACTAGGTATTTTTGCTACTATAGTTTTAGTCTGAATCTTGAAACCCTTTAAAGAAAATAGCACCTATAAATTCTGACTCAAGTCTGAGTAAACTTTATCCTATGTGCTTTAAAGGCAATTAATATATTATCATTTTATATAATTAGAAACTACTACAAAAGGGATATTAGTGTTTAAAACTTGCTTTCTGAGGCCAGATGACATGAACTAGATTTTATAGCAGATTTCCAACAAAGCAGTTATTCAGCTTTCCAGCTGCAGATAGCACTATAGGCCAGAGCAACTTAAGCACCCCATTTGAGTCTCATCTTCACCCAGAGGCTGGTTAAGATTAGGGTGAAATCTAGTAACATCAAACTGGCATCACAAACACTCAGACACAAAACAGAGTCCAAAATTCACACGAAGAGCCAAAAAAGACAAGAAGACATGGTGTGTGTGCTGAGGTCTAAGTTACATGGGTCTTTCAAGCCAAATACATCACAGATATCTCTGTGTTGTCTGTTCTTCTTTTTTCCAGATGTTTCCACCCAAGAGGTTTCCTTGAAAATATCCTTATTAGATGAAAAGTCTAATTTCCATCATCAAAAAGTTATCACAAGTAACTGAGAGGCTGAGAACTGCCTGCTTTACCCCTTACAGAGTAGTATTTAACTCATCTGACTACTGTGAGACAAAATATGAAGCTTGTGCCTGGACAAAAGAAACTGATGCTTCATATCTGTCAACTGCTAGTTGCCTGAGTCTCTTTCATTGACTTTAAAACCGTTCTTTTTATAGTACAGTTTCTTATAACAGAGAACAAAAAGTATTCATAGTTATATATTTCTAATACTGTGTATTGATCCTCCATCTGATACCTATTTTGTATTCTTTGCATGCAGAATTAATTATTGTATAAAATACTGCATTTTTTTTCCTTTGGACTTACTGACACTGCAAATTGGAAATAACTGCTATGCATGGGTAAAAATAACTGACAAAAATACCTTTTCTAGTAGTCAGATCCAATACCAATATTAATGTAACTAGGATGCTGCAGGCTGGTCTGCACATCTTCCTGTAACCAATTTGCAAACACGATTGCCCTGCCTGAGATAGTTAAATTTAAACAAATTTAGAATAACTATTTGCATGGAAATGGCACTTTTGACTGAGGTTCTCAGAGATGATTTCAAAAATATATTATGTTCAGGCTTAGGTTCTTCTAAGTAAGCCTAATATAAGAAGCTGGATGTTGTGTGCAGGGAGATTTTAGCTTAACAAGAGCCCAGTGAAGCCTCTTTAGCTTGTGCAGAGGAAAGAATGGCAACAGACTATTTTAGATATGAAAAGCCACATAGATTTAGATAAGACTCAAGATATGCTGCAAAAGTAATGAAAATTTTGAAACCTCAGTTAATTATTTTTGGCCTCATGTTCCTTCCATTAAGTCTAATCTTTAGTCACTCACAAGAAGTAATACTGATATAATAGTCTTTACTTTCCTCTAAACTTAATGTTGTGCAGAATTTACTGTTGTTTAAAAATGTGCCCTTTAGGAAAAAAATTTACATCATAATTGTGAATGTGATGTTTATGAAACTGTTTATGAAACTGCTCTATTATTCTGATTTGGTTAGTATAAATTGTCGATGGGATTGAAGATGGAAACCATAATGTGGAAAGCCAAGCCTTTGACTTCAGCTCTGATCAGCACAGGCAGGAATCCAGGTTATCTCCTACAACTGGACGTGAGTTTTGCCTCAGAAAATCACTCTTTAGAGAAAACAGTTTTCATAATTTTTTGTTCCCCTTTGTTTCTTTGATCCTGAAAAGTGGCATAAATGGGTTAAACATATATTTGTACTCTCAGTACCATTTCAGTGCCCCAGTTTGTACTGTAGAAAATTACAGCAAGGTCCCAAAGGTCATTTGTTGTTTTGCTGCTAACAGTCATGATAAAACAGTTTGTGGAGAATACTGTTTTCATGCATTATTGTAGGATCTGCCAGGAGACTCATGCTCCCAAACCTGTGGGCATGGATGGCACTACACACAAGGACAAAATTCAACATAAGAAACATATTCTATTACCAAA
Organism: Scytalopus superciliaris; assembly: GCA_013400415.1. Classification (NCBI taxonomy): domain Eukaryota; kingdom Metazoa; phylum Chordata; class Aves; order Passeriformes; family Rhinocryptidae; genus Scytalopus; species Scytalopus superciliaris. Next base: position 112,310 of record VXBX01001798.1, read on the forward strand.
CTAAGAAAAAAATTATAAACCATAAATAAACAAAAAAACCCACCAACAATAATAAACCACAAACCCAACAATTCATTACTAGCCAGATGTAAGCTTGGCTCTCAACTTTTTTAAAGATCTTAACAGAAGGGGAGAGGAGTATGGAAGTACAGAAATTTTTGAAAGTAAAAGAGTGAAAACCTTGAATAATAAGGGGTTTTAGGAAGCCTTAAGTCATGTATACTATGAAAATGTTGATAGAGGAACAGAACATATCAAGATGGGGGGAAAAAAAAAAAAGATACAGATATTTCCAACATCCCCTCTTTTATGAGTAAACAATCCCCACATAGATACATACGTTTTGCAGGGAGGCAATTAGAACACATATTGTTCCTCTTAAAGCCAAAGAGGAAAATAATAACAAAAATTTAATCATATCTATGATTTTTAATAAGAGTTGACATGTCATATGGTTGCCACCAGGGTTGTCATTTTCTATCTTTTCAGGTCCAGACTGAAGAGAGCAGTATGGACTTCATTCATTGCACTTCTCTTACACATTATACACCAAACATTAAACACATGATTTTATTTTCCTTCTAGCCAAGTGCAAACTAGGTTTAAATTTAAGGCATTGGTTAAGTGCAAGAATAGTATTGCTGTTTACGAGTGATTATACTTATCTCATTTGCATGTATTTGAATTATTTTCAGAGACTGAAATTGGTGCTGCTGTGCTCATTATCAAAGCAGAAGAGACCAAACAGCAGATCAGCAGGCTTAATAATGAGGTAACAAGCTTTTGTCAAGGTTGACAGATATTAACAATGATTCAAGGAATGCTGGAGAAAACTCAGACAACTTAGGAATATGATAAATGTGTTATAAACAAGCTTACAATACTGGATGAGGTTCCTACATGTAGGGCAGTTTGCAGCTTTTAATGAATTCTGAGATTAATTTTCTACATGAAACCTATATAAAAGTTCATGTCATATGCTAGAACTAAAAACAAAGTGAGGTTAGCGTGGTTAGTATAAGTAATTTTCCTAGGATTTTTTCTCTTCTGGGTGTGCTTCTCTTTCTCTCTGTCATTATTTCTCCAAGCTCCTTCTTTCAGCTTTTCTTGTCTTGATGCATGCTATGTTTTTAGAGAATTTCGTTAAAAGAAATGCAAATCCAGTCATGTTCAACTTCACATAAAATGTTTGAAATCACTTTACCTGTGTCTACTTAGACTGAAAAGGAAATTCACCCCTTCCTGCTCAAGCAATATGACCTGAGGGGATGCAGGGCCAGTATTGTTCAGTGGTGGTTTTTATTCCTCCCTTCTAGTAACTTCAGACGTGTAATCCAACACTAAAGAGGAGATTGTCTGTGGCTAAACTGTTTCATATATACAGCCATTGCAGTGCTTTAGCTAACAAGATGAAAGAATCAGACTTTAACTTCTGAGTTATACTGCAAGACTAAAATCTGTTCCCAGCATACTCTGTCTTTCAGCTGAAGATTAGAGACAATTCTTTATCACTGCACACAAGGAAACATTTTAATAAGTCCCACCACACAGTTTTACCCCATTCCTGAGCTTTTTGGTTACCAGAAATGTCAAGTTTTACTTTTATTTTTGCTTCTATATTGTGTACACTTAATTTAGTTATTCTTTATTTCCTGCTTATTGTGCTCATAAACCTCATTCAACCAAAGTCAGTTTAACTTGGTTAGATAACTAAAACATCCTAAGCTGAGTGTGTGCATGATTAGTCACTATGAATGCATCACCTCATTTGTATGTCAAACCGTAGAGTTCACAGAAAAGTGTCATACCCCACTAACTACAGGGGTTTTTTATACGGCTTGGTTAAAGAACCAAAAAAAAAACCTTCAAGGTGTTTATTGAAAACACCATTATACTAGAAATTTATATTTTTCTATGTAATGCTTTTGAAACACACAAATCATATTGATCCACCCCTTTGGAGGACAGGTATTTTTAACATAGGAGGATATATTATGTGGTTATACACAAGAGGCAATTGGAAAAATACATCATGGTGACAGATGTGCTAAAACAGGCATCTTGTGGATTAACCAAACCTTTCAACTGTAGCAGTTCCAGGCTTCTTGTTTTTCTAGTGAAAAGAGATAGATAAATAAATCTTGGAGAAGGGAAATATGTTAATCAAAAGAAATAAAAAACTCCACATGGTCAAGGTCATTTCCCTCCATATACAATCTTAATTTTGCCCTGCTAACACTATCTGAACAAAATGTTATGTAACTTTTTTTGCTCACGCTAACATAAAACAGGAAATAGGACCACATTCAGTAAAACACTAAAGTTTCCACACAAGGATACAGAATCTAAACCCAGAGACAAATTTTTCACTGTTGTCAATATGATTCACTCTTTTATTTTACAAGTGAGGTCGGGGGAATTCTGTCCATTTTTTTCATGAGGTGCTACCTGTGGGACTTCACTTGAGAAAAGAGGTACTTACCTCCCAAGATTTCTGCAATCTCTCCTGGGATAGAGACAGATTTTAACAACTAACTCATGATTAAACAAGCCAATCATTAGGTTGTCAGAAAAAAAGAAGTCATCACCAGCTGGTCCTTCTCTTCTTTCCACAGAAGTGGGGCAGAAGTGAGTTAATATATAGTCTCTGTCCCTCGAGCAGGTATTAGGAATCCTGTAAGTAAAACGAAGAGAATCGATGGAGATTTAAAAAGACTACCACAAGCTGCAGGAGCCTTGCTAGCTTGGGGTGTGAGACAGAACTTGTTCTCATGCTGCAAAAGTGATGGAGGCCTGTGCCAACATGGTTTAATAAGTAATAAACCTGAAAGTCATACAAAGTTTTGGTAGGTTTAGACATCTTTTGGCAACACTTGAATTGATTTGCACCTTTCTGGTTAGTGATAAAATGACATTAATTAACAGCATACCCAGAAGATACAAATAACACAGTAACGTTGAAAAAAATTCTGAAAATAGTTGCTGTCCACAGCAGGAAAAGACACCTTTCTCTGATTAAAGAACCTCATAGAACTTACAGCCTTGTGTAGCTCTATAATTTCTATCTGAATGATTATAAAAATCCCTGCACTCTGGAAAACACACCAGACTTAGTCTAGGAACCTAAGAGAACATTTTTATTGAACCTTGCAGAATCCCTAAGAAACCTAATCTATCCATTTTGGCGATTTTACTCCATGCTGTACAGAGTACATTACAGAGCATACATCTATACTAGTGTAGACACACTGAAGATTAATACTGTTAGTGATGCCTTACAGTACTCAGAAGGAGTATTTTCTACTTTCCAAGCTCATATTTTGTTCTCTCTAAGAAGTCCCCAGCAAAGAAAACAGCATTCTGACCAAGCAAGAATTTGAATGTTGACAGACTTATATATATGATAATTCTCAAATTGATGTGACAATGCATAGGCATACAGTATGGACATATATTGGGCTGAGACATTTTAAAAAACAAAAAAAAAAGGGTATGAGGAGCAATTCTACTGATGTAGATTTAGATTTCATAGGCAACATTCTGGGCTCAGATCCCAGAGACAGATGGGTATCCTCCAAGTACTCCCATGGATCAAAATTTACATTGCAAAATCTACATAACTATAAGGATGCTTAACTGCATATTCCACATATACTCAAACATGCCCCATCTGGAGTTTCTGAACTGACAGTACTGACTTGGTGGTTACCCAAGTGAGCTTCTAGGTAACCTTGCTGACATACACTAGCTGTTGCTTGGGGTTTCTTCTTGTTACGTTAAGAACTGAACACTTGCAGACCCAGTGCTTTCATCATTCCATCATTTGATGATGGACAGTAATGGAAAAATATGACTGATGCTGCAGCAGACTAGTAGCAGTAGTTATAATACCACCAAAGTTAGAAACAAAGTTCTCTCTTAAAGACATGCAGTCTCCTACTGGAAAATATGAGAAAACAGGTCACAAGTAGCCAACAGCAGCAAACACTGTCATTAATACATTTTCCAGTGGAGGTCAGAAGTCAATCGACAAATGCAAAAACAACCGCTTTCATGAAAGGCAATTGTATTACAACAGTTCAGTAGTTAGCTTAAAAACATTTCAGCTGTTCATTGGGGGAACAAAGACATGCATCTTTCCATTAAGACATTCAATACAGTCTGCTGTTAAGCAAAGTAAAACAAAAAGTTACCCCAGAGAAAAATCTACAAAATTAGCTATACCTAGTTTAGGAATCCAGCTGAGCTTTCAGCAGTATTTTAGGCGTATGATATTCACTGCATAATCCAAAGGAAAGGACCTTTACCCAAGAAATAGAGTAACAAGAAGTCAGTGCCTTGATTTCACTTCTCAGATTAGTTACATATTAATTTTAGGGGGAATGGATGCCCAGACATCCTCTAAGCAGACTGGCCTCCAAAGTCAGCCCAGCCAACATGAGACAAGCGAACACACTCTGAATACCCATTGTATTTCCATGTATTGTAATTCCATGATTTGGCTGCTCAGCCAGTTACCCAGCTTCTTCAATCCTCCACCTAACCTCACTACTCATTTTGAGCATGAATGAGATCCAAGCTGATACTGGAATTTCCATTCAGTTCGGTATTGCAAGGTGGAGGACTGTTTTATCTCCTATCTTATTTGCCCCATCCACTTAGCATAAATAACCAAGGAATAAAACAGGCATGACATTCATTATAGTTCAGTACATTCAGTATGTGACAGGTGAGAGTTAAGTTTCAGGTTCTTGTTCTTGTAAAAACACAAGTATTTAAGCAATAGTTTCAAGATTAGGTTACTGAAGACATAGCAGCATCGTACATTTCCTGAGCTGGGGAAAGCTTGATTCAAATACTGCTCCAGATTAAGCAGAGCAATCATAGATAACTACCAAGGATCTCACAAAGTAAAAACAGGAAACCACTAAGCAGATTTTCTGAGGTATACCGATGGCCAAAAAGTCTAGATCAAAGCACCTGCCTATCACTGTGCCCTTGCCTGTATCCTAGTAGGCTTTTAGCTCTCTATCATTTGAATGTACCTGCATGAAAAGAGCATGAAAGTACTTTTACTTTTATTCAATTTGCAAAACCCAAACCTGAATTATTTAAAACATAGACCACTTAATAAGAAGAAAATACCTAAAATTTAGTCATATTTTTCTCCTCTAATGATATGTCTGCAGTGCATGCAGACAAACCCAGACTGCTTTGTCATGTCCCCTGTTCTTCCTATATGCAAATCACCTTCAGTGCAGACTCCAGATTCAGAATTTGGGGACTGATTTCATACTTTATAGTATCAGTAGATTCCACAATTACAGTACTAAAACAATATAACAAACACAGTACTCACATTTCTCCCATTCAACAGAAAAACAAACAAACATGAGGAAATATGAATAGGGTCAGGTTTTGTACTAGATAATTGCCCTCTATTTAGCTCCATGTTGAAGCACTTACTGGAAATTCAGCTATTTTTAGTTTTAGGTTTTTTTAAATGCAAGTGCTTAAAATACTCAGACATCTGGCACTTATTTAGAACAGAGAAAATGCATTCAGAGGAATATTTCACTTTCATGTAACCAAATGAACAATTCTAAATAAATATGTTTATTTTCCAAATCACCTGAAGACATTTTTTAAACATATTATTTTAAAATGTATCTCACAACCAGCTGCCAAAAATCAATCTCATTCTCCTTCCAGTACAGGAAAAAAAGCATTCCTTAATATTAAAAATGTATGCAAGTGGTAATCAGTGTCAATGAAGAAAATTTGGTAAGGTTAATCAGGCCTTCAGTTTTACATAGTGGATATGCTGCTAAAGTTCAATTTGCAGCTTGAGAGCTCATATAATGAACTTGCTTGACTTAGAGTAATTAAATACATGTTCTTTTTAACAAGTTTATAACTATATTTTCACATAAGAGAAATTGCTTTGCAGCAAGGCTATCCCAGTAATTTGCTTTGGAAAACATATTTCAATCAAGAAAATAATGTCAAAAAGGGAAATAATGACATTTATGTATGATGAAAACTATTACAATTTAATCTATCCATTTTGGCGTTAGCCACATAAGTTTCACATGAAATCCAAGACATAAAACCTAGTGTCATTTTTATATACAAAATAACAGCTTTCTAAACCATATGCACCAAGTAGACACACTTTGCCTGCTAAGATTCTAAGAATACGTTTTTCTTTTAGCACTGACATTCACGTTTCCAAAGAACTCTTACCTTGTTGTTTTGTCTCTCTCTCTGCTCTTGTTCTTTAATGACTGTAATCTTTCCAGCTAATATTTGTGTTCTTTTAATGTTAGCCTAATGGCTATTGACAGATGAAGATAGCAAGTAAGCTGATGCTCTAAAGCTTAGGTTAATTTCTTTTCAAGCAGGACATACTGCACATACATGCCATAATTCCCATATGCTGTGGTGTGTGTCTTGTCCTTTTCCATGGTGGAAAAGCACCTGAAAGAAAGAAATTAGCAGAGAGGCAGCCATGCAGTATAGAAATCAACTGGACACCAAAACGTGACTTCAGATTTCAATAAAAAATGTTACTACCATGACAGGTGGTGACAATTATTGTTACCCTCTAATAGGCATTTCAAAATGTTCCTGTACTGAAAAGAACTATTTCCCCAAAATCTAAATGTAAATCTCTTCTGTTATTCAAGTTCACTGCTTTGCTTTTACACTTAGAAGATGATAAGAAAAAGTTTGTTTCTGTCCTCCTACTAAACACAATTTATTCTGGATATATACTACTCCAGCAGATCTCAGCAAACCAAATTCCTTCTGTCTTTCTTTGCTCATTACATTTTCTAAAGCTCTTCATTGGTAGCATTTTCTTCTGGATTGTCTTTGGTTAGATTTTTGAAATCACTGACAAAATACACAAGCCCAAACTACAGTGTATTGTGAGCAGCCTAAGTAATTCCTTGTGAAGATAACTCCCTCCCTCTGTCCAATAAAAGAAAAAATACTGTTTATATATCCTGGGAGTATGATTAATGCTTGCAAAGTTTCATTCAGAAAACTCCACAGACTTTTTTCTGTAATACTCTGTATAGGCAGAATATTATATTCACACCTCTGATATTTTCTTTTCAAATGTAATGTTTAACATTTGCCTTTGTTGAATTTCATATTAGTGATGTTTAAAAGTGAAGATGAATTCCATTTAGACATTAAAAATAAGCAGATCAGGATAGGATGCTAAAAAGAATAGCTTAAAATGTCCATGGATGGCTGCAAATTATTGATCATAAGCCATTCCAATCATGTATGAATTCATGTATCATTGCATCTCCTTCATATTTTCTTAATTTTTCCAGAAGAATATCAGGCAGACAGTAACATCTGAGAAGTTTTGTGACAAGATATATATTGCATCTGAAGTTTCTTCTTATATATTAAAACAGCTCTTCAGTTAAAGAAGGGAATTATATTGTTTTGCCATGGCTTATGCTCAAGAAATGTATGTTGCTTGTTCTCTTTTAACTATTCTTTTAGGTGCTTATAGAAATTGTTTAATATTTTTGCCCAACATCATATATACCACCTCAGGCTTTATTTCATCAGACATATATTACCAGCTTCTCCAAGCCACCTGAGATTTGAGTTTGTCTGATACTTTCTGATTTCCTTGAAGCAGTAATTTCCAAATCTGGTTTTCTTATTGCCACCATTATGTTGACACAGTCCTAATTCTAATGCCAACCTGAAGGCAGAATCTACATCCAACAGTCACAGAATCCCAGAATGGCTTGCGTTGGAAGGGTCCTTAAAGCTTACCTGGTTCCAGCCCCACTGCCATGGACAGGGACACCGTCCACTATACCAGGTTGCTCAGAGCCCCATCCAGCCTGTCAGGGATGGGACATCCACAATTTCTCTGGGCAACCTGTTCCAGTGCCTCACCACCCTCACAGTAAAGAATTTTTCCTAATACCTAATCTAAACCTACTTTCAGTCTGAAACCATTCCCTCTTATCCTGTCACTACATGCTCTTATAAATAGTCCCTCTCTGTCTTTCTTGTAATCTCCCTTCAGGTACTGAAAGGCTGCAGTTAGGTCACCCCAAAGCTTTCTTTTCCAGGCTGAAAAACCCCAAGTCTCTTAACCTTTACTCATAGCAGAGGAGCTCCATACCTCTAATCATTGTGCCCCAGACTCACTCTCAGTGAAGAGCCACAGTTTTTTTTAGAACTGCAGTTTGGGAACCCTTTTTCTAGACTGAATTTCATGAGAGGCTTGAAAACATTTGAATAATCTAGTCCCTTATGCTTTTCTGTTTTGTCCTTACTTGTTTAATAGCAATAATATTGTTTTTCTAATTTACCCAGACAAACTCATCACTCTGGAACTACCAAAGAGCTGGCTAGTGAGTCATCAAAGAAACCAGCAAATTTTTTACTCCTATTCAGTAAAACCAATTTCACAACCTTCCAGATTTCTGGATTTATTTCACTGAAACTGAACCATCATATCATTGCACAAATCCTATATATTTAATCTGGACTCAGATTAGCTGCACTGGATTTTTTTTTCCCTTATGCATCTAGCTTTATTACTAAAGTGACATTAAATCAGAAACGTCTGTCACCACAATACCAGTGGCATTGCTGATCAGTGAAGAGTCTGTCTCAGCTCACTCCTCATTTAATTCATTCAACAATGTACTGAGTGAGAAACAGAATATCAGCAACTAGTCAATCTGAGTCTTGAAAGACAACCCATGCTAACTGAAAGGCTCCTTGACTACATGAAAAAAACAGAATAGAAGAAGCAATGAAAGACCAAGCAAGGGAATAGAGAAGCTGCCATATGCAGTACAAGCCAGGCATCTTCTCTGCACTGCCCAAACGCAACTTGCATTTCTCAAGAAGCAAATATTCTTCATTCCTTTAGGTGTTCATAAAGAGTCATTGCAGGAAGATGTCTAGGTGAAATTTGAATTTCAAAAGGGAATAAACCACAGTGGAAAAAAAATACCAGTGTATTAATCAGAATTGGCTTATAATCAGTAAAAAAAATAAGTCTTATTCCAGATTTATCCAGGAACAGTGACAAGAGATAGGAATTCCAGTTGAACATTTGACATTTAAAAAAAAATATTGGAATATATAATGGAAAAACAAGGAAGACTGTTTTGCCAATACCATTTACACAAAGCAGTCACCATCATCATCTGACATAATATAGAGATTTTCATCACTCCATTCCCATTTAACTATATGGAACAAAGTTCTCAAACTGCTCAGCAGTTTAATACTGATAGTAAAGAAAATACTCTTTCTACTGAAACTGTCAAAGTAATTTGAAAATGCAAAATATAACTGCTAAAAATTATATTGGTCAGGCCATCAGAAAATGCTATTATTGAAGTACATATGTTAAAAAAATTCTGCTTCTTTTTAACCTCTATTTTGAAGATATTCTTTCCTGATAATCTAGTCTACTAAAAAGGTACCAGCACATTGCTTTCAATCAGTCTGAGGAGCATCTCTTCCTACTTCAAACTAAATCTGTATAAGTCACAGTTTCTATATCCAGAAACATTGCAGTATCTTTTTCAAGTCCTAGAAAGTGTTAAGGCAGCATTTCAAGTATATTTGGGATCTTACAGATAATTTTAAAGCTGTCTGCCTAGCACAGCAGGAACCATTTGTACCTCTAGCTGTTTTGCCTAGCGATAATCAGTGAGCTCCTGAAAAGAATGCAGCCTTGCCAGCATGCAAAGAATTAGCCCTTTTGCTCAGGAGGAAACTCTACTGCCTTCAATTTCTGTTTCATAGACTTAAAATTCCTTTTGCTTTTAAACTCTGTTCCTTTGCACTTTCTGCAGCACTGTGAATGTTTTAGTATTACTGATAACATTGTTTCCCATTGTTACACCTGTTTATTTGCATCTTCTCAAGGATCTCTGCAGGCTGTAAAAATAATAGCATAAACATTATAGCATTAGTAGTAATAGTAATACTATACATTGTAAATATATAAGTATAGTAATATAGAGATAGAGCATTATTAATAGTGGTACAAATACTGAAGGTTTAATCTTCTAAGATTAATAGTTTGTAAAATCCTGAAAACTACATATTTTCTTTGTGTATGTGATGAGCAGTATTGGTCCAAATAGATCTTAATAACTGGTGGTAGTGAATTTCTCGTTAAGTTTGGCCTAACTACTCTGACCATCATACTACTGAAAACTATTAAAGCATACATCAAAGGCAGGTTTATCAGGTCAGGTCCTATGTCTGTGTGAGAGTAAACTTATGAGAATACAATACTCTAAAAGCTGATATATCAAAAATAGTATCTGGTCACTTGATCAAGTTGTAATGAACAGAAAGTCAGGACTGCCACAAGCACTGATGCTGGGATTGATCTTTGCTGTATTGTCTCAATGAATTGGCAAAAGAAACATGTTAAAGGGTGATTAAACTTCTAAAAAGTGATCAGAGATGGAAAATCAAAATATGGATCAAACCAAACAAGATATTTTAATGTTGTAGATATTTTCACAAATCATTCATAGTCTGGGTAAAGTGCATACTCGTAAGGTAGCATCAATCTTTCTATCTGCACAACTGCAGAAAGCCCTGAAAGTTTGATGGAAGCTGGGAAATTAGACAGAAATAAGAGTTGCTTTATCCACTAGGAGCAGGGGCCAGTGAAAAAGAACTAAAAAACTAAAAAGAACTGATGGCCACTGAATCTAGATAGCCATGGATTTAATTCTGTCTTCTCTCATTCTTTCCAAATAAATTTTTGGAGGTTTTGCAATGTCATCTCCTAGATTCCAACAGAACACAGAAGTCCTTGTGCAGTTGATTAGTCCAGAAATGTCACAGTGTACTTTCTTACAGTCTGACAGTACCAAGAAGCTTCTCTGGTTGCTCTGACACCACTGAAAGCCTGTTCACAAATCACTTTTGGAACATATTTTAATCTCTCACATTAACTGTAGTTCAGATGAGCTACCAGGCAGTCAAACCTTAATCTCAGCCAGCAAAAGGGGATGTCCTTTCTTTTTTTCTATCTAACATGACTCAATTAGGTAACAAGGCAGAAAGAAAGAGAAATACAGAGACACAGAGAGATCCTGTCATCTGCCACTCAAGAGCCTCCTGCCTTTAAGGATTTTCCCTCCAGAGGTAGTGTGATCATTATAAAACTATTAAACAACATTATGGGTTTGAACTCTTAGCTCTAAGAGATCTGTAGGATCTGTGTTGAAGCTTCCCACTGTCTTCTCAGAACTTCTTTATACTTATTGTGCCTGTAGTAACATAGTCAGACTCAGTCTGAAATGTCTTTCCAGCAGATTTCTTCAGAATTATCCTGTCAGAAAAATGAAAAGTGTATTTCTATTTCTGATTACATGAAAATTAATCTCTGTAGAGCATCTAACTGGTGGTGTCTTTACTTGAGGTCAAAGAAAGGCCCTCTGAATTAGCCTTCTTTCTTTTTGACATGTGGCTTGAAGATAAATATGCAGTCATGGCTTTTTTTTCAGCATTTTCCCCAGCATTGGTATAATAAACTCTATTTTAATGGTAATGACAGTGCTTTGACCTAAAATAGATTGATTAGCTACCATGGAGACAAAGTTCTTTTCTACCTCCTAATTTCCCTTGATTAAAAATAATTGACTGATTTTAACTTCCTAAAAACTTTTCCCTAAGAAATAAAAGGGAAAGATAAATACATTTGAAATGGTGAGTGGGTTACTTTTATGTTTGAGTTAGACCTTTTGTTGCCCAAAATGTCCTTATAAAGTCCTAACAAATGTCCCTATTACTGTTCATAGATCAATTTACTTTAAAAATTCTGAACTTGTCAATCTGATCCCCACCCAAAGCAGCAGTTTTGAGATGAAAGACTTCATGAAATTCATGCAGCCAACTGGATGCTTTCAGTAGTTTCAGCATTTAAGAGAAAAGGTCTAATGAAAAATCTGATTCTTACTTTTGCACACACACCAGACTAATCTATGGGTTACTGTCTCTCTCACTGTTATATGCAATACCTTTCAAACATATACATAAGTACATGAAAGTAAACCATTTCACAGTATTTTATATTGTTTAAATGTTTAGAGGTAGCAAGTGGTTTTTAGAGTTTCCAGTTTTTCTCCCTCTTTTCTTGTTTTCAGTAGTAGCCCACTAGATTTCTTGCATCTAATTGCATCCAGCAACTTAGAGTATGGGTTTCTTTTCTCTAGCTACAAAAACAGCAGTATACTTCACATGTATTTCTGAACAAGATTCAGATGACCTCATTTTTATATTATTCATCAGTATAAAACTGGTTAATAAAAATGCTTATGCTTTAAAATATTTAGTGATTGATCAAGAAGCTATTGATATCATACTGCCACTGGAAATCATCTTAGTTCTGACCTTAAGATAATTCTTTATATACAGAGAATCATTTAAAATCAGGTGTATTATGCCTATGGTGTTTCCATCATATATTTTTTATTTACTTTAATTATTTTGATATGCCACAGGAATCTTGACATGGAGCTTTAGTAAGGTAGATGAATGGAAAATTTTCCACACATATATTAGTAGAATAAATTTTTCTAATGTAAGGACACTGCATCGCAGATCAAAGCTGACATTACTAGAAGGAAAAAAAGGTATGTATGTGTGTATTTCAGGCACAGTGCATAAATAAACACTGTGATTTTCTGCCCTCCCATAACAGGTGACAACTCTAACTCAAGAAGTCTCACAATTACGAAAGGATATGAAGAATGTGATGCACCTTCTGGAGAACCTGCTCACATCCCAGAAGCCTCCAGGATTCTGTGCTGTGCACAGCATATCTCGAAGTCCCACACTGGATAGTCTGCAGTCTCGAATGGCTTGGACTACACACCAATCTTGCTCACACATGCAAGATGGGAACTTCACTTGCACCAAAGCACAACTTTGCCGTGGAAACACACTTTATGACATTTGGAATACAGATCAGTCCTCTGTAGGCAGCAGTCCCCAAAGAACTGAACCCAACCTGCAAAATTCTATGGGTGGTGAATTTTATTATACAACAGGCCTTCAAAATTCCCCCTCCCAGTATCAGGTAATTCAGAAAGACAATCTGCAGTTTTTAAGATGCACCTCTCCCCATTCAGACACTACCTTGACTCCTCTTCAGTCTATTTCAGCAACCCTTTCTCCTTCAGTATGCTCTTCATCAGAGACATCGTTACACCTTGTGCTGCCCAGCAGATCTGAGGAAGGTAGCTTTAGCCAAGGAGCAATCAGTTCACTAAGCCTCGAGAACCTGCCAGGATCGTGGGACCTAGAAGGAACAGCCGGAGTAATTTCTGCACAGACCCCAGATTTCCCAATAGACATTGTGACAAGCACAAAGGATGTTAAAGATAAAGATTACCAAGCCATAGATGTATGAGAAACAGTGAAGTGGTACTCAAAGCATGTTCCACAGCTGTCAGCTCTAAGTTTAGAGAGTACTGCATGACTGCTTTATTTGATCTCTTTTTTGGCGATCATGAAGATTACAAACATGAAAGCTCAGATTTATAGAAAGCAAGAAAAGGTAATGTTGGTTCATTCTATAGGAAAAACAATAAATTTCTAGATTCTAGAAGCATGTTGAAAAACATTTTGAATACAGATATAACTTCTTTGTCTGTTTGACAGACTTTTGTGATAGTCCAAAGACCCTGAGGGTCAGAGCAGCTGGAAGTCTAGGACAAAGAACTGTCATGGGTGGCTTTTGTTCATCGAAGCAAAGGTTTTCCCTGAGTGTCTGACTGTTGTTCCCAAACAATATCTATGGCATTGTTTGCTTCAGGTGATTGTGGGTCCTGCTGGTCTTTTTGTCAGTTCTGTGGAGGCAGAGGGACAATATACACTGCATGTCATCTAGACAATCAACCAAATAGAGCTGCTAGAGAGTGGTTAGTTGCTGCACGTTATTTGTCATGTAAATGAAAGCTCTTAATTTATCTAAAAATACTATTTTTATATACTTGTTATGAAATGTACTTAAAAATTATTTAAAATATTTATAAAAATCATAAGAGTTTGGTTTCATTTTGGTAAAAGCTTGCAGGTTTAACAAGAAATGCTCTACCATCATGTATTAGATCAAATACTATTTACTGTTAAGATATTATGTAGTTTACAAATGGGTTCGCTTTTATGTGCATGCAATTTGCAATGAATGTATTCATTCTGGTGGAATACAAATAAATTAAGGTATTATTTTATTTAAAAAAATAAAACAGCTGGAATGTTGTATCCTATAATAAGCTATCACTACTTAAAAAGCAAGTTGTTATACTGATAACATTTAGCACTCTTGGTTTGTGTCTTAATATTGCACTGTCATTTGGAAGACCAACTCAACATTTTACAACACATCTCTGTTTTGGGATTTTACATCTGGATAAGAAAATTAAGAGGGATGAAAACCACTGAGCAAGTTAAAGGAGAAAATTGCAATAGTTTAATCAGAATCAAAGAAATAAAATATTTATTTGATAATCTTTCACCTATATCTGTAAAAAATAACTTTGACTTTTGGTCAGAAAAGGAAAAAAAAAGATAACTATAGATTTGGCAAATTATTTAATCCAGAACCTGATTTAATGCCTAAGAATTTATTTTTTTCCCCCAGTATTTAGTGTACTTAAAATGTATTGCTACAGTGCAACCAGGGCTACAACTTTGCACTGGAATTCTGATTTATATATTTAAAAATGCACAATATGCATCATATTTACATGTTCTTTAGCAAACTTTCTAAAAAGCCCATGCTTATAACCCAAAATAAATATCCTAAAATGGATAAGTAAATTAAATTACATTTAAAATTAATGTAAAATCTGATTATCAAATTATTTTTTAAATTAAGCACAGATTTATGTTTAACTTCCTTAAGAGTTTGTTTGAGGTTTTTATGAAAACTTCAAAGACTAAGTTCATTGTTAACATTTGGATGTGTGCAGAAACACAAACCCCAGCTGATCCTCTGTGCCCAACTTACATCTTTTCACATCCATTTTCCCACTGGTACAAATTAAGGAAAAAGTGTCATCTCTCATTTTGAGCTGCCTGAATTTTGTCAGTGTCTACACTTCAACATGAGTGTTTATGTGTAGGGTTTCTTACTTTCTCCCTGTTCCAATTTCTACTTGGTTTAAGGTTAAATAGAGAAATGCTGATTAAATGAGGCATATCCCAGAAATAAAATATAACAATAACAAAAGAAAAAAAAAAAAAACACCTAAACACCAAAACCCTAGCAAATACAGATCTATGGTATTGCTAACAACCCTGGTTCATCTTCAGCTATCTGCCATCATCCACCTCTCCACAGTGCTGGTCAGGAGGCTGGGGGAGGCTGCCCGCTCTCCACACCCAGGGCAGGTCCCCACTGGCACAGCCCCATTTGCCAGAAGCTCAGTGGATTTGTGCCACTGCCTCACCTCAGCTGCCAGCCAGCACGCCCTCCAGCCACAGCCCTCTCCTGTCCTCACCATAAAGAGCAGATGCTTTTGGGATGCAGAGCTGTCCACAAATCCTTTTTCTTCACTGCCACCTTCTTCACACCACAAGGTAACTTGTCCTCAAACTATTACAGTAATGAAATACACAGGCTTATATAAGCTCTCCATATCCCAGCTACTGACTGGGGCTGCACAAACACAGTGTTTTCTAACATGCTTAGTTCACAATATCATTTGACAATTTCCATCACATATATAAATTGGCTGCAGTGTTTGCTTTCTCATTTTATACTATATAAAGCATTGTGTATATGCATGAAAGTTTTGGCATTGTTTTTTTATTTTCCAGTATAAACACTGGTGTCATGAGATTAAAACTGGACGTTTTATTCCGGAGTTTTCATGTTAGCTTTTTATGAAAGTTTAAAAAGATCAGTGGGAACATCAAAAAATCACTTTGCATAAATACCCAACAGTTTTACTGTTGTACATTTAATTCTTGAGTAAAGAATTGCGTGTGTAGTAATTGAGAAGAAATAGTACCAGGATATCTATCCTAAGTATTTCCTTGTTTCTGCAACTGACAAACATATCTTAAACAAAGCTAGCAAATATTATGCCATTTGTATTGGCCACAGTTTCAAGGAACATATCTGAATTGCACAGACTCTGTAAGATGGGCATCACATAGGTGAGCATCCTGCCTCCCAGGGAAAAGCTCAAGGAACTTCAGACAGGACAAGAACTCATTCCAGGTGTTGTGATTTAACTCCAGACAGCACCAAGCCCCAGCCATTTACTCACTTCCCTCATGTCAGAACAGAGGAGAGAACTGGAAAAGTAAAAGCTAGAAAATTCATGTGTTGAGATAAAGACAGTTTAATAGGGAAAGCAAGAGCTGGGTATGAAAGCAATGAAAAGCAAGGAATTGATTCAGCACTTCCCATTGATGTGCAGATGTTCAGCCATCTCCAAGAGAGCAGGGCTCAATCATGCACAGCAGTGACTTGGGAAAACAAATGCTATCACTCCAAATGTCCCTTCCTGCCTTCTTCTTGCCCCAGCTTTAATGCAATGAGCATGACACCACATGGCATGGAATATCCCTTTGGTCAGTTGGGGTCAGCCATCCCAGCTGTGTTCCCTCCCAGCTTCTTGTGCACCCCAAGCCCCTTCGCTGGTGGGTGGGGTGAGGAGCAGAAAAGGCTTTGGCTCTGGGTAGCACTGCTCAGCAATAACAAAACTATCTCTGTATTATCAACCCGGTTTCCAGCACAAATCCAAACCATAGCCCCAGCATAGCACCAGCTGTTGTGAGGAAAATTAACTCTATCCTATCCAAAACCAGGACAACTGGCCAAAATCAAGGAGGGAAAGAGGAAAGTCAGCAGAATTAGAAATCCAGACTTGAAGGGTTGTTCTATTTTAAACTCCCTGACACCAGATTATATTACAAAAATCCCAGGAAAAGAATCCCCAAAGCAGGTTTTATTGGGAAATATCTGCAACCAATGCAGCAAAGTTCAGTTCAGGTAAAACAATAATTCACAGAGACAAATGTGAATGAACATACATTTGGAATGGAATGGTAATTTCCAAGCAAGATTACGATGAGCATATTCATTCTACACACAGAGTAGCTATTAAGGATATCTGACATTAAAGCAACAACCACTGTAATATTCATGTTACACTCAAAAGGTGCTCAATATGAACATGAATACAAGCAACCCATACCCTAACGTCCAGCTGTCCAGCTCAAACAATTTACTTTATTCCTTTTTACACTAAGCTTTACAAAAATATAAAATGGAATTATTTTTTGTTCAGGATTGTTCTTCCCATCTTATTCTGCATCAGTTTACTTCCTAAATTCGCTGCATTTTCTTTCTTTGTTGCATTTTCCATCAGTTTCTTCCTTTACATAGTAACTATAATCTCTCCCTATTTATTTTTTCCCCTCACTCATTCAGTTTTATATCCCCTTTATAACTTCACCAGACTCAACCATGTCTTTCCTCATTTCCCGATGATAAATTCTTACTAAGCTCAGTCATGCAATAGGACAGCATATTTGGTTTCTGTCAACAGTGAAGCAGTAAACCACCAGTCTCTAACTAAAATCTTTTGCACTGTTACACTCTCACAATGCTGCAGTTGCCTCCACTAGCAATGGGAAAAAAAATTAAAAAACATAAAAAAGACACACTGGAAAAAGGAGGAGGGGAAAAAAAAAACAAATGAGAAGTAGGAAAATGCCATGAATTTTCTTCTGTCTTCTGCTTTTATAACTTCCAATATACTATTAAAGACATGTATTTGTGTTATGCCCATGGTAAATACTAGATTCAATTTAAGAAAAACAAATTCTGCAAATACTCATGATTTTTTTATAAGTCATACCCAGGTTGTGTGATAACCTTGCTTTGACATTGGCTGGTTATCTACCACAATTAATTTAGTCTCTAATTAGTCCATCTGCTAACTGCACATGAGATTTCAAAATATTTCCCTTTATGAGGCAATTTTGTAACACACTGTGTCAATAGTCTCACCTGGTAACTTATAAAAATTCCTATGTTTCACAAATTAACTTTTGGGATGAAACAAACTGTTCTCAACCTTTTCTGCATCTTTTTCCCTCAACCTAAAAGCACTTGCTCTCCACATGCTTCTTAATGGGACACAGATATTTCATGCTTCTGGGACTACCACAGAAAGTGCACAGTCACATTCCCATGTTTTAGAGAAACACTTCTAACAACTTACCTCAGCCTTCAAAGAATGAGACTATGGCTGGGAATTTAGGCAGCAATGAAGCGAGCAATAAGAAAAGGAGAAGGGCTTGTGCTTGATTTCCTGGCTCCACCCCCCTGTTTCAATATGAGGAATTTGCACAGCTGTCATCAATTCCAGAAGCCTACATGGTACTGAGTCTTCACTCAGAAAATCAAATAGCTTATCACAAGAAATCCAAGTCCATCTCCTTTAGTATCTGCAAATAGTTAAATCCTATTTAAAAAAAAAAAAA